>JAMQGT020007836.1:0-22419 GCA_024447675.2 Pterophyllum scalare
TATGTTGTGTCTACTGGTTCAGTTACGTATTGCTTGACCAAATGTAATATAGCAGCAATATAACTAAGGTGCAGTCTGAAAGTCATTGTGTTTTCAGTGCTGATGTATTATTTTCTACTATGTTGTTGTGTTTACCCAGGCTTCCTGACTCAGGCTCTGTTCGGCTCACTAATGGGGCTATTTGATGCATCATTTAACTCCTCTCCCACACAAAATTGACCCACTGAGTTGCACCTACTCCAATCAGAGACATTATTTTTTTAAAAAGGCATGTAACAGTGAAATACAACGCTATTGCTGCAGACAAGTCAAGAGAGCAACGCTGCAAGAGAATCGTTAATCTCGTGATTTCATAATTAAATTTCACCACTCTGTGCATTCTTGGTGCTACAGTTTATTTACGTGACAGCTGCACATTATAACTATTAATCTCAGTGCGTTCAGATATGACACTAACCCACAGCCTGATGGAAGAAATGTCTTAATCGCTTTAGTTTGTGGTAGAATCAGATTGAGTTAAAATTTACTGACAGAGCCAGGTATATAAAGTCACTTATATAAAAATAGACACAATAGTAGACTAGAGTATCGTTGATTTAGCAATTCAAGCTATGTAAACCAGAGCTTAGTAGCAGATTAGGATCAAGCGTTAAAATGTATTCATGCATTTTCTGCATCACCAACTGAATGCACGCAAATTCCTGTGAGCAAATGCTGTGCTGGGTTGATATTACTCAACAGGCTGCATGCATAAAAGGTTCTCCTTCTGCAGAGAATCTGTATTTCCTTTGAACATATCAAAAATGAAAACAATCTTCAAACTGTGCCTCTTTCCAGACAATTTCTTAAAACTGGAACTCTGAGCATAACCTGCTCCAGACCAGCTTATGTGTTTAGCATAAGTTGATCTAGTCTGACTTTAGACTCAGCATACCTCGCTAACTCACAAATCTCATTGCACAGCAGGTTTTACTTGCAGTGATTCAAAACGGCACTTTAATTACTAGCTTAAAAAAAAGAAGACAGCACAAAACGTTGCACACTTAACACACAGAAAGTCATCTTGAAAAGGCAAATACAATGAAACACTGAGAGCCACCGGAGGAAAACGTGGAATGCACAAGGTGAGAAGAGTAACAAGGAACACGTGAACGTGGACACTCATGAATGTGGAAAAAGGACAGCAGAGAGAAGCAAAAGCACACAATTCGAAATAACCTTCAAACCAGGAAGTAAGCTGAAAGAGAGACCCGAGGACTGTACTATAAAGAGAGTTCAACATAGTCACGCTTTCTTTGTGTGAGCCGGCCTGACAAAACCTAAAACCCCAGTCAGAGATAACGGCATCGTGGCATTGGTTATCGACTTTCTTTCATACCCCAGGCTCTGTGCGCATCCTCATAAAAGGAGGCGTTTGATGCGTCATTTGACTCTTCTTCTGCACAAAATGAATCACTTGAAGTGCTGACTATATCAGTCAGAGATATTATCTCATATATATATATATATATATATATATATATATATATATATATATATATATATATATATGATGGCAAATGCCAGCACCTGTGCTGCAAACAAGTGAGTTCATGAGCTCATATTTTCCAGTCACCGTTTATTTCATGCACATCCTAGCACCTTAGAGCTCTAACACTCTAAAATGGATACATCTAAACATCTGCATATTCATATCTGACTTTTTCCATAACCTAATGAAGGAAATTTGAAAATCACTTTGCTTTTTGCCACTATCAGAGTGAAATTTCTGAAGATTCTCTGTGATAAATATCCTGCAAATAGTCTTATCAGGTTTCTAGTGCAGCTCTGATTGGCTGCAGTTCCACAAGTGTAAAAAAATCTTGGCAGAAAATTAGGATCAAACATTAAAAACCTTTGTGTTCCGCACTTCCTGTGACTGTCTGGCACATTTTGCGCTGCTGTAACTTTGCTGCACAGCTTTCTTCTCGTGTTTGAGACACAAATCCACAGGTTACATATACGAAATATATTCCCGCATCAAAAAAAAGGATCTGCATTTTTCTTAGAGCATACTGAAAATTAAAAAGAAATGGTGAAAATATCACTTGCATTTCAAACCCTGAATGTAACCTGGACTGGACCGTGTTGTATTCAGCAGAAAGTTAGTTCCGTAAGTTTTTTGGACTGTGACACTGGGGGTTTTTTTGTCATTTTTGCCTCTGCACACCGCCACAGTGGACATTAATCTATACAATCAAAATGTGATTGAAGTGCAGACTTGCAGCTTTATTTCAAGGGGTTTGCCGAAAGTATTGCGCCAACTGTTTAGACATTACAACTGTTTTTAAGCACGATCCCCATTTTGAGGGGCTCAGAAGTAATTGGACAATCTACTGATGAGCAGAGTCGTGAGGCTCGTTCTCTTGTTATTTCATGGCAAATTAAGCAGATTAAAGATGTTGAGAATATTCCACGCGTTGAACTTGCATGTGGTAGCTGTTCACTGGACAAGCAAAAACTGTGAATACGAAGGGACTGCGACAGATACACTCACAGACGTGCTGGACAGTGACTCATGGAAACAACAGATCAGACTGAGGTCTTCATTCCTTTTGTCTGACAAACAGTCACGATTTTCCATCCATCGTGAGGTTTGGATTTTGTTTCTGCGCACAGTTTAGACATGAAAGAAAGAAAAAAAAAAGTCCAAAAAGTTGTTTGGTGTGATGTGTTTGCTCCAGTTAAATGCAGATTTCTCCGAACAAATATTTTCCTCTTGTGCTTAAAACAAGCCTCAAGCAAGGCTGCTGCTGTTGTTCTATTCTACTAACCTTTTTTTGTGTGTCTGTGTGTTAATCGTAATGTCCAACCAAACCAACAAAGAATATAGAGTAGAAGCTCTCTGATGCCGAGGGAAACGTTCGGCTATAGGAGGGATGGTATACAGGCAGCTGTGCCTCTATGAATTTTTCATGCAAGACTTTCTTGCCACTTTTCTTGGTTAACCTTGTCGTAGTTTAATTCAAATAAAAATGACATGATATGTATCAACAATCAGCTGAACCACCATGCATGCGCACAACCCTCAACATGAACTAAAGAGGATTAGGCATAGCACAAAAAGTCTTTCCATGTAACGTTGCTGCGTCCTTGTGTCCCATTTCTTACTGATTATGTGTGAGCATTAAGGCGTACAGTGTGTGTGTGTGTGTGCATGTGTGTAAAAGTTAATGATGGTGAGGAGAGGAGGTTGAGATGTGTCAGGGATGAAAGTGCTGCATGTCTCCTTGGGGCTGTCAGGCTGTTACCAGGTGTCACTTCAACTCCTCTCGCCCACCTGCTTTCCAGCCTTCGCCAGGCCGCTGCCGCACACACGCGCACACGCATGCATGCGCACCTACAGACACACACACTAACACACACACAAATGCACACAAAAGCTGCAGACAAGAGCGAGCTGGCAATAAAGAGAAAGTTAAGCAACAAAGGAGGAAAGTGAGAGAAGAAGGGAAAAAGACGTAGCAGAAAAATGATCACAGACACATAATCAGCTTAATGTTTTTCCAGTAACAGCCAGAATATAACTGTTAAAAAAAACAAACTTCCAGTACACTGAAGGGAATCTTGTCAGACTGGCTGGCTGACAACAGCAGAAAATGGCAATATAAACTGGCATGTATAGCTACTCAATTATTGCAAAAGTCATCACATTATCAGGGTATTTATACAAAAGCTGGTCATTCATATGTATTGCACACTCCTCTGCGTGCATTTCGCTCTAAATACAAGACATTATTTATTTGGCTGGTCTACAAAAAAGGAACAAATTCATGTCAGCTTTGCAAGATTTTTCTCCTTAAGTTAGAAAAGATGAGTCTGTAGGTCTTTGGCGTCTCGAGACTGACAGTGAATCATTACATTCCTATGAGTAAGGCTCCGCTGTTAAGTGGATTCTGCTAGGTGCCTCTTGTGACTGAACTCTCTAACCCCGCCTAATGAAGGGAGACCACACTTAAGAAAAATCCTTTACTAATTTTTTTTTTTTTTTTGATCATGAGATTTCCATCAATTACCCAATTTCCCCAGAATGAACTGCTCCAATTGCCCTGAGTCCAAATAACCTTCAGACAGGCTGTGACAAACACAACAAAACCCTAAAAAATAAATCAAGGAGGTAGAAAACTATCAGCGAATTAATCGATAACATTAGTGTAGCGGTCAGTTTGGTCCCTATTAAATGACACGGGGGGGGGGGCTTCACCTCACAGCTGACCTGTAGTCGAAAACAAAACAAAAAAAAAGGAGAAGAAAATCATCTGTTTGTGCTATTTTACAGTCCTTTCTCGGTCATGATGTCATCATATTTGGGCTGGATTGTAAGGTCGCTTACAAGGAATTAATGTACTGTATTGCCCGATCACTGGATTTTACCCTCATAGCTATCCTGGAAGTGATATTGTATGATTTGCTACCTGTTACCGTGGGTGGCTGGCATGCATTGCTGCTCATATGGCCTTGAAAATGTGCTGCTTGTGGTAAGGGGTTCCTTTAACAGCCAACACAAGTGGAAAAAATAAAACAGTTAATAATGTCACGATTGCAGATCCACGAGTGTGCCCTGTAAGCCACTTTTAATGTTGCAATCCCCTGTGGGGTTTTTTTTTGTGTGGCTCTGAACTTCTTTTCACATATTTATTTAGCTCATTTAAGTCTTGAGTACAGCTGATTAGTAACAGATTTCCTATATTTTCTCTAAAGTAAGCAACATGTCTATATTAATAAATATACTGTATACCAAGGAGCCACAACAATGGCTAAATACTGTCTTTTTTTTTTTTTTTTTTACCGTTCATCTCATTCTTTTGACCTTTCTCAGGGTTTTATATTTCTTCATCGAAAATATTTGGGACTCTATCTGCAGTTGTTAAGATGTGATTAATCCCCAGGTGGACTCTTTCCTACTGAGGAACTCCTTTGGGGAGGTAGTCCTTCAAGTTCTAGATTTCCATTTGGCACATTAAGTATTGGCTTCTTGCAAGTTTTCCAAAACCAAGCATAACACTGTGTTATCTCAACTTTTCCTATTTACTTGCTTTGTTCTATTGAGTACTCTGAAATCCGTAAAACGCTTCACGTAATGTCACAAACATATGTTTCGCTTTACAACTTTTATATAAGGTGTTATATTTCTTGCGTGACTTCACTTATTCCACACATTTCGCCCCAGGGAAGAAATTTGCTTCCTTTCACCGCATGTGCTTAAGATCCCAAGACAGGTCTCCTTCTAGTACAATCATCTCCATTAGAGTCGTCTCTATGGCCACTTGCAGCTTAAACTAATCAAACTGACCCTGATGATATACAGTCGAATATGTTGTGAAAGCCATTACAAAAACATATCTTGGGACTCCCAAGTATATCAAACTGCATATATGGGGATAAGATTGCTTCATAATTTGCTTTTTTTTCCCCCCTCACTGGCTCTCACCCACTGGGACGCGGATGTATGACTTGTGGGGTTGGATCCTTTGGGCCCTGTGAGTTATCCAGTGCTCCCATGGATGCTCACAGATTGAGTGTTTGATGGCTCATTCGATGCCGCAGGCTCTTTGTCATGTTCTTCAAGCTGTTCCTCAGACTGGTGTAGTAGGCCGCACTGTCCCGCTGGGTGAGGCTTATAAAGTCTGCAGCAATGTTTAGGTGGGTGTTGGGTGTCTAAGTTCTCGGGAGGTTTCCCAGCATAACGCTGTTTTTAGCCACCTCGGCTGCACACGCTGATAAATTCTCATTCTCTGTGAATCGGCATCAGAGCCATCGGGACGCATCCTGAGTGTGAGAATGTTAAGCGACAACAGTCCTCCAACCACAAGGAAGGCTGAGTCTCACCATACTGCTGAGAGGATTGTGAATTAGGGCGGATTTAGGGGAATTACGAGTAGCGTTTGTAACAACGACCTGTTTCTTCGTTCCGTTAACGTTAATCGATTGTTGATACGCAGGAAGCGCCGCTGTGCATATCGCTGCATAGACCGTCTGCTCACTGTTAAATCTGGAGAAGTTGAGTTTACATAACCTGCATCAGTCAGATAAAATGCAAATAGATGCTGAGCCTTTTGGTTCCACACCATCTAAAATACTCGACAGAGAGACAACAGTGTAGCTGCAGAGCGGAAAGGGGCTGAGACAGGCGAGCATTTAGTGTTGAGAGGGGAAATAATGATATCAAGTCTTAATTCACATTTGGAAGTGGTAACTTGAAGGTGACTATAGAGTGCTGGTATCTATAGCAACAGTAGCTTTTGAGATACTAGTCATCTAAAGTGTATCTAATGTTTGCTGTAAACAGAATCAGCAGCGTGCATGTTCGAACATAATGACCGTATAGTTATATTTTTGGTAAATAGCTTTATTTTCTGTGAAATATGTCTTGAGTCCAACTGATATGATGTTTAAATCAATGGTAGAAGCCTTGAGGAGAAAGGACAGGAAAAGGAGAGAACTTTAAGAGGGTCTCTCAACCCTCGTACGTCAATCTCTTTCCTATTTATAGAGGCTTAGTAGTCGGCTCTTCGGTTTGGAGCTGTCTCTCTTAGCCTCTCGTTGTCTCTGTCTAACGATCTCGCATGGTTTCTGTGACTACCTCTCTCATGCTCTCTCTCAAAATCTGTATCCTTGTTTACACAAGGGGTTCTGCGTAGGAGGGCAGAGATTCCGTCCATCAGGGGTATTTCCCCCCCCCTGTCTCCTCCCCCCACTTCCTCCTCCTTCCAAACAGACTCACAAACAAGTAAACGTTCAAATCGGGAGCACTTTCACTACAGTCTGGCTTCCTAATCGTTCGACGAAACAACAAATGGCATAAATACACAATAAGAGAAAGGGAGAAGAGAAAGAGATACCTCTCGCAGATATTTGCAGAGCCATTGAGTTTCAGCTGCTGACAGCCCTTTATCATTACCTTTCATTCTTCCATGTTGCCAAAAGGAGCATTTTATATTCTGAGCCAGGCTCAGTGTGGGGGGACTAAATCAATTCCAAATTATTGCACCTCTCAATAACTGATGGCCGTGTCTGGGCGGAGGAGAAATGATTAATGATGATACTATGGACAATGTGAGTAAGACACACACTGAGACATTATCGGCTGCATGCCGAAAGACACACACGCGCACACACACACACACACACACACACACACACACTGAGGAACTCTGAGTGTGTGTGTGTGTCTGTAGTAACTGGCGGTGATTACTGAGGGAAAAGAGACATCACTGCTCCCTTTTGTGATGAGAAGTAGAGACTTGAGAATGTGTGTGGCAGAATACAATAACAGGTGAAATCATAGGTTAGCTCACATGACGATACCATTGAGGCACATTATGTAACCTGCAACGGCAAAGCAATCGTTCCACTAGTGATTCAGCGCTATATATTGATGATTATAATCCATCAGTCAGGCTCAACATGAAGAGGAAAACATACCCCTTAAGTAGCTTTTACATTTTTTTTTCACAAAGCCATCAATCATATATCAAATCTGACATAATCATATGCTAATCCGATTAGTTGATGGATAACATGTCAAAATCTTTTTCTTTTTTTTTTTTTATTTTTAAAAGCAGCTTTTGGTGTACTGTGCTGCAAGCCAAAGATTGCCTCAATTTTCAGCATTTGCTGCTTTTCTGTTTCTGTTTTCACAATTTGACATAGCAAGTCATTTGGAAAACAGACACACTGATGTCTCAGAAAGCTGCCATTAGCTTTCTTTGCCATTTTCTGACACTGAATATACCAATAGTGTAACTCTGATTGATCTCCAGGAAGTGCCCAGCCAGGGTGCTTTTGTTGCTTGTTTCTTCTATCCCTCTCTCCCACCTCTCAGCAACTTTGTGTCACTAGCAGCTCCCTGAGGGTGCTACCTAGGTTATATTTAAGAGATGTAGCTGCCATTGGTTAGTGAAACCCATTTTGAAGTCTCAAACACAGAGAGTCGACATAAGCCCAGTGGACACTTAATTATTTACACCTTGCTTGTACTAGGGTGGACCCCTTTTTGCCTTTAGAACTGCTTTAATTCTTTGTGGCACAGTGGTAGAAACATCCCTCAGAGATCCTGATCCATATTGATGCGATAATCTCATGCAGCTGTTGCAGATATGTCAGCTGGACATCCATGTTGTGAATCTCCGATTAGTCCAGAGCCCATAGGTGCTCTATCGAATTGAGATGTGGTGACTGTGGAGGTAGCCACACTACTGTCATGTCCAGAAAAGAAAATTCTAACTTCTGTTACATGGCAAGTTATCCTGCTGGGAGCAGCCATCAAAAGATGGGAACAGTGGTCATAAAGGATGGACTTGATCAGCTAGGCTGTGGCGTTTAAATGAGGCAACTACGCATGATGGACCCGTGCTTTCATCTTGTTTACACCAAATTCTGACCCATTCTAATTTTGCCACAGAAATAAGGACTCATCAGACCAGGCAAAGTTTTCCAATCATCTGTTGTCCATTTTTGGTGAGCCAGTGTGATTTGTAGCCTCAGTTTCCTGTTCTTAGCTAACCGGAGTGGCACCTGGTGTGGTCTTCTGCTGCAGCCCATCTTCTTCAAGGCTCTGATGAGTGGTTATTTGAGTTACTGTTGCCTTCCTGTCACCTCAGAGTTGTTTGGCCATTTTCACTTGACCTATGACATCAACAAGGCAAGTTTTTGACCAGAGAACTGCTGCTCGGTGGATATTTTCTCTTTTTGTCTGTAAACCCTAGAGATGGTTGTGTGGTACATCCCAGTAGAGCAGTAATTTGTGAAATACTCAGATCAGCCTGTGTGCCACCAACAACTATGCCATATTCAAAGTCACTTAAATCACCTTTCTTCTCCTGATGCTCGGCTTGAATCTAACCAGATTGTCTTGGCGATGTCTACATACCTAAATACACTGAGTTGCCACTAACTGATTGACTAATTGGATATTTGCTTTAACAAGCAGTTCAACAGGTGTACCTAACAAAGTGATCTGGGAGTGTATTTGTCCTCACTGAGGTATTTTTGCCACTTACAGCACAGTGAGGGCACTGGGAAGTGGGCCAAAAGTCAGTGAGCTGGGTTTAACGTGGGTTACATCGAGTACTGTGTGGGTGAGGTGTCCAAATGTCACAACACACCTGGTCCATATACTGTTAGGTGGCTGAGTTGAGGTAATCAGACTCACACTGAGTCAACAGCCTCAGTTAAGGTCTAATTTGGCCCATAGAAGATTAAGGCCACAACATTCATTGCTTCCTTTGATTGTATGCTCACATGGGGATGATCTTACAATCATAAGGCAGGCCAACCCTATAGCATACCCTGGTATTTGTAACCTTTCTCATAGACTTTAATGCAATTGGACTTCTTTTGAAAACATGAGAAATCCCCCTTGCTGTAGGTTTCAGGCACTTCTGTAAAGGTTTTGCTTTTCAAATCCAGAAGTTATAACTCTTTTCCACTGACATGGTGATGGTGAGGGGGCAGTTAGCCCTTGGTGACTTTGAACGCCAGCCTACTGGCAGGTCAGAGCAGTGGTTCCCAAACGGTGTGCCCAGTCACACTACTGTGACATGAGAAAAGTTCAGCGAGATTCTGTCTACATGGCACAACTCCATGAAAAAGTTATGAATGCACTGTCAAGTAAAACCCCCAAAAGACTCACTAGATATTGTGAAATGTGCCCTTCTTATGGGTTTAACTGAACCAGGGCTAGGAACAGCAATCACCCTGAGTTCAGTGTGCTGCAGGGAGAAGCTGGCTAATGCTAACAGGGACCAAGCAACGTTAAAAAGCACTTGGAAACCAATCATTTATTTTAAATGAGTGTGGCTTTAAAACAGAGGCAGCGGGACTGTTGTTTGATTGCATGCAAGTTTCTCGTTATAGATGATGGCGGAAAGGTACATGCTAATTGGGTTATAACCTCTTGCCAAAGAAAAAAAACCCCTCTGTGTCAAAAGGGCTTTTGTTTGATAATACAATCAAAAGAAGAACTGATGGCATGTGAGATGACATCGAGGCTAATTTTTTTTGCAGATATGACTTGGCTTGTCCTTTGGTGTTTGTAAGGACCCTAGGTTAGAAAGCATTACACAGCTTACACAGCAAAAAGTTGGAGTGATTTGCGTGTAAATTAAAATAAAGTCTGTAGGCTGAATCTGTGAACTATTGGTGTATTTCTTGCTACAGCCCCTCTAAAAGCTGCTCCTGCTTTGGACGCAGCATCCGGTTGTGTGGTGCTTTGCTGCTGCCAGCTTCTTCGCATTGGCAGACAGTAGTCTCGTTCCCCAGGAAATGTATGTATCCACTTCTAACACCATCACCACTCCATTTGAAAAGTGAATTTATTAGCGAAAATGTACATACTGAATCAAAAAATGCTAGGTTAATGCTGCTTAGCCCAGGGACATGCTCCTAGTTAAATGGAGGTCAATAAGATAAACTAAGCTAGCAGATGATGTAAAGTATTTACTTACATGAAAAAAAAGGCCTCAAAATGCTAATTTAACCAAGTACTGATGATTAGCAGGAATGATGTCTAAAAGGCTTACAATCTTAGTTTAGGATGGAAGCATGCTAATTACCTCTAAACACTCTAATGAGAATGGTGTACATAAATATTCAGGGAAGACAAAAGTTATTATAATTAAGCTTCTCTCAATGCCAGAGTTCATATGAGTCCATGCAGTAATTGTTCAGATGTTTTGGTCTGCGCTAGCCTACATTTATCTGAAAACATAAACCAAGCTACGGAAGGTCATTTAGCAACTTCTCCGTCACGAAGGCATTTCCAAAATCGTCCCTCTCATCCAGTCGTATGGACGCATAAAATGTTCTGCCTGGTAAACACTTAAAAATATTCCAAGCTGCAACTCTATGACAGGTATATATTTTCAAGCAAACAAGAACATATGAGTATGTCAGTGGAATGTAAGCACATGAGAGGCGCATTTCTGTGCTTGGCCAAAGTCTAAGTTAAAGGAAGGATTTCACTGGGTTTTTTTTCAGTATCGATAGCCATAAATTGACATTTTGCTGCATGTAAGCAACAGTCACTGTTTCAATTGTAATGGTTGTAGGCTTCAAACTCTGTCAGTATAATATGAAGCTGTAAGTGTCTTGTTCTGTTTGTGGGGAAAGAAAGGTAGAATGCTCTGAGAAAAACCAAAATTACCTGCAATTACCACCCACAGTCTCATCCATTTATCTCTGACTTCTCCCAGACCAACGCACAAACACGCTGAACATCCGCAGCGATGCTTCTAAATAACTACTTGCACTCATACATTTGGGCAAAAAAAAAAAAATGTATAAACACACTTGCTTACAAATCTAAGATCTTTGTACAAAGAGCTACTGTCACGCCCACGGCCCAAATGGCTGTTTTCTGTTGTCAGTCATTTACTCCCAAAACATACACTTACCCGCACTGACAAAGACTTCCATCTTTTATTATCTTGCCACACAACAAAGCCCAAATTCATGTGTGCTTTCTATCGCACTCATAATCTTCCTCATAGCACTCAGGCTGCACTCTGGGGAGTCATTTCAAAACAGTAAGCGCAGCCCCGTGCAAGCTTAAAGTGCACTGTGTTTGTTGGTGCGCACACATACACCAACCGTTACAGACCCGCGCGCGTGCTCCCTGATGCGTCGTCCCTGATGCACTTGATAGCTGGTGATAGTAGCCATTGTGATACGCAATGTTCCCCATCTCTGTGTTGTGCTGTTATTACATTAGCAGCTCTGATTTTTATCCCCTTCTTTCTTTCTTCAGTTCTCCACCTCTCTGCCTTGTGTCTTTCTATTTCTTCCTCGGTCTAGCTCCCTCCCCCTGTTCTTCCTTCCTTCCTCGTTCTGTCCGTTGAGATTTAGTTCCTACACTGTTTACGCTCCTATGCAGTTTCAGAAACCAGGGGAAATTATAACTCTAACCTAGGCTGAGTCTCTCTCCAAATTATGGCCATTGATTTGTGTCTTTATTACATCTTCAATGGAACCCTGCTCACCAGCATCACCAGATCCTAACGCTTTGTGCAGCTCAATACTGCCATCCAGTGATGCTTTAATCCACCGATGTCTAACAAAGAGCTCAGATTTTTTTTTTTTTCCAATGTCAGTGTGTATATGCCTGCTTATAGATTTTATGTGACAGACATGAATGAAGACAACCATGATATCTGTCTCCATTCATGTGTGCTACATAGAAGGATAGGAGTGCATCGCAGAGGACTGTTAACTGTTGTGGCTCGATTGCAGTGAATGGAATTGAGGAAAAAATGAGAGCGTTAGCACAGTTCTGTGGATCCTCTGTATCTCTTACTCCCTCTCTCCGTGGTGGTTTACATTACCCTGGGCAGAGCAGTTTGGAGCAGAATGGCAGCCCAAGGCTGGTTTGATGCAGGAATGCCCTGGCCATCTGCTGCACATTAGAATTAGACCTCCAGCCCAATTCAATTAGCAGTCCAAGCCAGTGCCACTGATTGGGCAGAAGGGGGAAATGCTACAAGTGAGCACAGTAAACAAGATGGAAGGAGGGTGGAATAGGATGAAGAAATGGAACATAAATACCAAATATAAATAAATAAATAAAAAATATCTAATGTTTTTAAATAAATTCTTCTGAAAAATTAAGCAGAAACAATCAGAGACTGAAACATGACTGACTGCTGGTGGATATGCCTGAGGTCATAGCACATGTTTGATCATCAACTTAACACCATAGGGTAATCCTGATCAGAGATTGTGATTTCAAAAAATGGTCCTAAATTTTCAGGGAATTGGAAGCACAGTGCTATTTTGTTTTTGTTTTGTTTGTTTTTTTTGTTGTTGTTTTCATTTTTTTAAATTTTTTTTTTTGCTCTTGCATATCGTGCCAAGTCAGATTTAGCAACAACAGCGGTGAAAGACAAAACAAAAGCCTCCCAGAACGTCATTTCTGCCAACTTTTGAGCAAAACAAGAGGAAACAGCCAAAGCTGATTGAATAAAGGAGAAAAGGCCCCTACAGATAAGCATCTTATTTGCCTTCATAATATTTGGACTAAGACAGATGGAAATAAACCTGCCATCATGCGGAGCAAAATTTGAGTTCTGAACTTTGAAGAGGAACTGCAACATCTGAAATGGGCTAAAATCAGAATAGGTCCGACTCTGAATGCCTGCTGAAATGAGCCAAAGTAGGACTCAGAGACATCTTCTATTAGAATCAGTGTATGATAGGTCACAGTGATGCTTTTAATCAAAAAACATCATATTTATTCATAGATTTTGACCTTATTCTATGATAACAAATGCTTGAAAGGGCATTCTACCTATGAATTAGAGTGACACTATGGGTGTGCAATCATGTCAAAGTTGCTTACTCATTCACATTGTGGGTGCCTGCCTGTCTTTTGGGGAGGCAGGTCTTAAATTCTAAAGGCGGGTATTAAATGTTGACATGAAGTCGTGGTGTGAGGTTAGCGCAATGTTAGGTTTAGGCTTTATAATTCCGCGTCATGCCCCCTGAAGGAATGTGAGACAGATGCATGCATGTGTTTTGGTAACAATAAGTGACTTAGCCGTGCAAACTATCTAGCGTGTGCAAAAGCAGGTGTACACAAACCTTCCTGCCTAATCTGTCTAATCTGCACAAAATCTACATGCACACACTTTGGGGGGTTGCACGACATATGCATGCAGTGGAACAAACTTTCTCATATGTTCTAGATCCTGTCAAATATTCTCAGAGTCCTTGGAGACATAATGCACAAAAACATTGACTCATGTAAACAGTGTTCTGTGCGGATCTGTTCCCAATTATCTACTGCATATTTCTCTGATTCTTAACTCACACCAGACTGGCATCGCTGGAAAACCAAAACTTTTAAATGACTTCAGGACTGTGCATTTTGCTCAAGCAAATGTTCTCCACAAACAACTTTTTTTTTTCTCTTCATGTGCATAGCAAAATATGTTGAAGAGTATTCGCACTAGCCTGTCTCCTCCTCCCCACCCCAGCACAATAGTGGGGTGTAGGTTTGTGTGTGCGTCAGGATGTGATTCGGTTGATGTGCAAGAGCAGGGAGGGCAACTTGTCGACTCCCTTTTCTTGTCTCTCACCTGCTCCTCACACCACAAAAAAAAAAGAAAGAAAGAAAAAAAAAGAACGCTGCAGTGGAGCAGCGCACCATGTTGTGCAAACATGCCCTCAGGCAGGCATCACACACGCACACACAAATACACTTTCACACACTTACACTTAACAAAATATCAAAAGTAACACAAATACACATAGGGCAGGAAACCTCAAAAAATATCATTACTCTTTAAAAATCTAAAAGACCGCAAAAACCAACAAGAGGATGGAAGGCAAAGAAATGCAGCAGATGCAGAAACGTTTGCCTTGCTGTGACGTACCCGTCAGCAGAAGCCACCGAGCGCTTGATGCTGCAGTCCTCACATGAAACACTGCCTGCATTTCTGTGTGACGCTTAATGCACATACATGCAGACACAGCCATCTAGACAGCATGTCAGTAATGACTGTTTCTCAATGAGCACGCTTGTGTGTGTGTGAGTGAGTGAGTGTGTGTGTGATCTCCATCTCACCGTCGTTCTATCTTTCCGCTAAATTCAGCCACTACAATGGGCCAACAGGCAAATCCTCGGCCTGGTGCGCTTAAGTGTCTAGATCGATATGTGTATGTGTGTGTGTGTGTGTATATGTGTTTGTGAGTTTAAAACAGGCCGGAGTGAGGTAACCACATGAGCAGAGAGGCTTCTGGATCAATACGTTTGTGGTTTCAGTGTCTCAGAGTTATTGCTTTAGCATTTATTTTGACAGCCTTTATGAATGCATCTGTATTTTACTGCTCACATACTAATGCAATAAGTACATTTCATACATCATTATGAGTCTGCTCATTGGTGTCAGCATGGGCAGATAGATTGTATGCTCGCGTGAGTCACAGCTCATCACAATCAGCGTGTGTACAGTGGATGTAGTGAGTCTCTACAATGAGTCAGCATCCAATTACTACTACTGAGAGTGAGAATGAGGGAGTGAGGCTGGGTTGGCTGTCATTTTTTGGGGGGCAAACACCTACAGGTAGTGCATACATGTGGTGCTTTCAGTGTAGTGAGTGAAGTGATAAATGCGTTATCTTTAAATGTCCACGACTGTGCCACATTGTTAGCAAGGTAGCCCTGCCTTTAATGTCTCCGCCTGTTTTAAGTGAAGTACAGTTCATCATCTTCATCATCCTCAGGTGTTGATGGACTCACCTGCAGGTCACTACATTACAGCGCAGCAACTGCATGTGTGTCATTCCGGTGGACTTTAAGCCTGAAAAAAGTGTGATATCAATGACTAATTGCTAAAAGCTTTTGCGCGTGTGCGTTCATGTGCGTGACTGCATATGATACAATCCCAGACTAAGCCCCTTCCACTAGAGTATGGGGATGGGCTTGTACTTGAAATACACTAAAAATAAGTCAGTGCTGATTTTCAAACCATGTTAAGACCTCTGTCAAACCCACTGAATCTCCTGTCTATATGGACTTTTTCCACTCTATACACTACCCTTCCAACCAGTCTCTAAAGCTGTGTGACTGGGGTCTGATATATACAATAAAAGAGGATAAGATGAAACTGCAAAATGCAATCCATATTTTATATGGAGCCATTCATACATCATGTATTTATAGGTATAATTTATCTGTGTTGTAAATGTATTGGAAAGTATAGATAGATCAGTAAAGAGATATTTCAGCTTCCTCCCTCAGTTCAGCCTCGTCCCTTCTTGCCAAGCACACAGGGGAGGTCAAGTACCACATTGCTCAGCCGCCATTTCACTCAAGGGCTTCTCTCTTTTTCTGCTTCCCTTGCTCTCTTTTTCTTTGCCTTTCCTCGACTGCCTTTTTAAAGCCTCCTTTTCTTTGCTATCAGATACAGACAGTAGGTACTCAATGCTTGGCCTCGCACACTTCTGAGCCAGTGGTCACTATATAGACTTTTATTTTTTCTTTTACATATTCCATACATACTCTGTTGTAAGCATAATCTTTTTCTCTCTCGCACACAAAATCACACAAAGGGCAATAGCAGGCTATCACTCACCCTCAAACACACACACACACACACACACACTCACCCAGCCCTACCTCTGTGTCCTTTTTGCCCTGTCTGAAAAGTATTGTTTAGGTAAATGAGTCTCCGCACCCAGCGGGGGAATCAGCATGAATAAGAACCTGAATGTATTACCCCATTACTCTTCCCTCTCTCTCTCTCTCTCTCTCTCTCTCTCTCTCTCTCTCTCTCTCTCTCTCTCCCTCTCTCTCGCTTTTCTGTGTGGCCTCTGCCTCGCTCAGCACCCACAGTCCTTGAGAGCTCAAATTGACATTGGAGACCTGGTTATTAATATGTGGATAGTGGATGCTTGTGTATGTCTGAGTTTTTTTTTTTGTGTGTGTGTGTCTCTGTGCATGCGTGAGTCTGTGCGAGTGCATGCAGTGGAGAATGATAGAGTGCTCTTGTCATTTGTGTGCACTCAATGTTGTGTGATTTGTTTTGAGAGAAAGATGAAGATGTGTTTTGAATGTACATGTGTGCAACTGTGTGTGTGTGCGTGCCCCCATGTAGACAGATTCAGGCAGGCTCTCTAATTAGAGAGACAGAGTGGAGCACACTGACTCAGAACAGGAGGAGAGGGATAAAAGAAAGGTTGTTTTTTTTTTTTATACGCCTGCTGAAAGCATTACACAGTGTACGTGTGTGTGTCCTGCTGCCTGTTAGTGCTCTTATGCACATGGCCTTGTGTGCATCTCTGCATGCATTTCTACCCAGCTGTGCAAAGTTCACCTGCTCACTTTTCTTTGTTCCCATTTCCTTTCACTGTCTCTCTGCTTGTTCATATGAGTACACGGGTGTATGTGTGCTTGTGTGCACGCGTGCATTCGTCAGGTGTCACCCAGTGAGTCTGATCACCACAGAAAGCTGCCGCCACTGTTGGCATGGTGACTGCTGAAATGCTGTGAGACACTGCTGCCATGGTTTCCAGGCACGCCAAGCAGGGTGGAAAGAACCGGTGCTGCATCACCATATTCGCTTCCCCTTTCTGTGTGTACGTGCATGTGTTTGCGGAAGCCCCCTTCCCTCATTACAGCCCTCATTGACTTCCACCTCACACACCTCTTTGTTAGAATGTGCTCTTAAAATGTGCAGAGACACATGTTTCTCATCTTTGTGGAATACTGTATATCCTTATGCTTTATGAGGTGCACACACTATAAGACTATCCGACTTTGGTTGCAAGTCGTGTGTCTTTGTGTGTGTGTGTGTGTGTTTGTGTGTGTGTGTGTGCATGCATCAGGCTTTTTTTTATTCATTGGATCATAAATATTGTGAATGAATTCTATTTTGGGCCGTATACTGGATATTCTTCTGGAACCGCTTTGTGGAAAGAACTCTGTGCAGTGTAAGACGTGTCAAGTGTGTTTGAGTAGACATGAGCCCAAAATCCTACAGAGAATCCATTTTCTAAATCAACTCCTTCGCCTGTTAATACAGATCAATACAGCACTCTTTTAAGAAAAGAAAAAAAAAACAACCTCATACTCTGCAACAGGCTTAATTGTTTTCCAAGAGAAATACTCAGCCAAATAGTCCGCCTATTGCCACGACTCCCACAGAAGTTTTTCTGTTGAGATTTCTGTGCCGCTTGTGGTTTTCATTCTAAATGAACTTGTTGTAATGCTGTTCTTTCCGCATGTACTGGAAGTCACTGTGGCAACAATCTTGTCTGTGAGCCATGGTGTTTTTATGTTTGTTCATTTTGTGACTAAGAGTTGACAATTGAAATGACAACTGTGAAACACAAGTGTCAGGGTAGCCACAAACAATAGACATTGTAAAACAAAGGAGCTGCTTGTGCTCGTGGGGTGGTGAGAGCCCCTGCCTGAAGCTATGGCAGCTGGCTTGAGGTTATCTGAGCATGCCTGCTACCCTGGTGCCTGATGAATGTGTCTGCCTCTCACTTTGTTCTTTGTCTCTTTCGCACTCCCTCGGGTTCTCTCCCCATTTATTGCTCATATAATACTACTTTATACTCTGGCTTCGGACCTATTCTTCAAATAATCAAATCAACATGTGTATATTTCAGTTCATGCTTTACCCTATTCAATTACAGCGTGTCCATAATATTTTGTTAAAGGGGACCTATTATACTTTTTTCCAGCTCTAAATTATTATTCAGGGACTCTACCAGAAAAGCTTTGCGTGATTAAAAGTTTTTAAAAGCCATTATTTATCTCATACTGGCCCTTCATTCAACCCTGCAGTTCATCATCATCACTCTGAAATAAGCCATTTTAGCCTTTAGTCTTTTTAAGCCCTCCTCCCGCCCTGCAGTCATTCCTGTTCCGCCTGGACAAAGGATCCATCAGTAAAGTAAATGGCTGCTTAGACAGAGGGTGCAACCATTAAGTAGGCTAAAGTAGCACTATTAACCAACTTGTATAGTTAGCCACATAAAGACGTGTAAAAACAGCTCCTGCTGGAGTTGGAGCATCATATATGCCCCACGGTCTTCACCTCACTTCAATCAAAATTCCAGTCATATTTACAGATTATGTCCTGACAGCGTACCATTGCCCATTTGTGATGGCTCGCCTTTGAGCGTTAGCCTGAAAATCCAGCTTTATACTGGACTCTTTTGATGGGGTCCTCTGTGAAGCTTTGTGAACAAACAAACATGTTGCCCAATGACTGTTGTTGGTGCAAAAAGGAAAGCTGTTTCTACAGTTTCCTTCTTTAAGAAAGCCAAATCAATGTAATTTTCCTTTACAGTGCTTTTCGGTCAACCTTGAAACCTGCAGAGCACTAAGAAGGGTACTGGATGCAACTTTCTGAGGCAGATGGTGCTTAGAGCACGAGGAAATACCTGCCAATCAATGTGAACAAGGTCGACGAGTAGGAAGGGAGACGTTAGAAACAGATCGTTTACAGAAATCTGGAGCCTGAGCTTTTGGCTCACAGGGATGACTTGCACTCTATATAGTCTGACCTCATAATTTCACATTTTCACTATGTTGTTATCGCTTATTCATAACCACCAAAAAAATACAGGGTAGACATTTAATTAATAATTATTTGCAGTTAATGAGCCATGAAATTTATTTATTAATTTGTAAATAGCTAGTTTGCACATTTACAATAACCATCGAGATCAGGATAATTTTCCCAAGGGGCCACACAGGAAACTTGAACTGTTGTGGAGGGTTGCACCAATAAGCTGAACTCCTTTATAAGCGTATTGTTGCAGACCTCTGCCACAGTCCCAGTTTTACAGACTGTTCCAATCAGTCTGAGTCGGTCAAAGATGCTCCAAAGAGCACGACTCGTCTCTTTGCAACAGGGGACTCGACTCAAGTGGTTGCCAGCCGGTTGCATTCTGGTTATATTCCTTTACAAAAGCAAGGTTGCAGAGCGCCTATGCTATTTTTTTTTTCCAGTTAAATCTCTGTCCTGCAGCAACTACGTCACAGACCTGCTCTCCGTCTTTGAAGCAACCAATTAAAAAGGCAGTGAGCTCGCAAGCTGCACGTGGCCACAGTAATGTTGGTTCTGCCACAGTCCCCAATCACTGTTTTCCCCAGTGTGACTGAATCATAAAGAAAATATATGCAAATATTGAACATAATGGTAGCCAAAAGTGATTTTCGTCTCCGTGTTGAGATTTTTGCGATACAACGGGCAAAATGTGTCTTTTGATGAGTGCGAAGCCTGGGACGCACTGCTACAAGGGTGGACTTTGTGAAACTATTCATTTGAGTGTAGATTGCTAAGGGTGAGTGAAGCAATCCTTTATAAAATGTCACTGCACCCAACATTGCACAAAATGTTTACGCAAATTACGAACAATCAGGCCGAGTTAATCCCCTTCACACCCTGTGAGTCCCTGTGTAATCTGCCCAGCGGTGTCCTGACGCAAGTTCACCCCTGTTCTAATATAGCAACAGGACAATTGTGTTCTTAAGTGTTTCAGAAAGTTTGTGTGAGCATGTTTTGTGGCACACACTGAGCCAAGGTTTTCTAGTCTCATGTCTGTAGCAGACATCTGTTTTTAATGTCCTTACCTCCGTTTTCATCCCGCCATCCTTTCATAATTCGATTTCCTTTTCTTTCTTTCTTTCTTTATATCCACTGCCTTACATCAATCTCTGTCTGTCACTCTTCATCTCCCCTTTTTCTTCATTCTTCCACAACATTTTCCAAGGAAAGGATATCGGGAGACCATCTGCTCGCAAGATGAGACTCTGATAAGGTTACCTTTACTTGGAAAGCCACCACAGGCTCACTTTTCTGATCTTCTCAGGAGTATTTTAATAAAACAAAGTAAAAAGGTGACAATAAACACGGAGATCAAGATGACTATACTGTTTTAAATATGTTTATGTGGATTCAAGCTTAAAGTAAATAATGTTTTATTTAAGCAATTAAATGTATATTTAAGAAGACTCATCTTTTCACAGTGAAGCCTGTGTTAAATTTACTTCACAGGGTTTCAAAATCTTATGCTAGGATTTGTTTGATTTTCCACCTGGAGGCTACTTCACCGAGCGTGTCGGAGGAGCAGGACTGCTGGTTTTGCTCTATTTTGGCATAATAATTAAGCGTCAGATGCTCAGAATGAGCTAGTTCAACAGATGGTAAATGCATAAATATATTATATTCACTTTGTGGATTCAGTGACGTATTTCAAAAAAAAGGATGCTTAATGTGCACTCACGGATCTAAAAACCATTCTTCAGATCAGATGTGACCCTGGTTTAATGCTCTTTCACTTTGATTACCAACAAAGTTTCCTCATAATGCGCTGAAACCCATTACCCCTACACAGAGACAAAATATTTATATTTTGATAAAGCATGCAAACCCTCTTAACTGATTTCCTCGACAAGTTTACTTACCAGAGTCACTGCTTCGTGATCCCTCGTTGCGGCACTAATCAAATGATTGAGTGTAAACTTGCTTACGCTGAAGTTAAGACTTACAACAAAGGGAATGCAAACCAGAGAGTCAATTAATACATAATTGTGTTACGACCTAATTAAAATGTCATAACAATAATAATATTGATGATAATGTAAACACTGGCACCACAGTGCAGCGAATAAATATGCAATTCATTTTTTTTGTCCATTTACTTCTTGATTTACCAGGATGTGTATTGTGTGGCGATGTATCGCTGTATTGTGATAACCTTGTCACCGTGGGCAGCATGCCGTGATTGGATTGTAAGTTACTCTATGATTCTTCACCCCTAATCGTTTCAAGGCTGAACTGAAAATGACAAACCATAAAACTGTCAGGGAAAGTATTTAGAGAGCTGATGACAAAGATAACGGTGTAATCACAATGATGTCGGAAGTGAAGTCAATAATGATGGCATCGCCGGTGTGAAGGGCACCAAAGTAGAATCTTAATGACATCTTAGTAGTCTGCCGCTGATCCTAAGACGAGTCAGAGAAGCATATTGACAAGTAGCATGACAAATTACATGTGCACATTGACTATTTATACATGTATGTTTTGGGGTTTTTTGGTTGGGTTTGGGTGGGGTTTTTTTGCCTCTTTGTTTTTTTACATACCAGCAATACTTACTGAGACAAAAAAATAAGTTAAAAATGAATTCATACAAATTGGAAATGATACAAAGTAAGCTAAATTTTAAGTAAAACAGCTTTGCCAGGTGGCAAGGTGGTGAAGTGGTTAGCGCTGTCGCCTCACAGCAAAAAGCTCCTGGGTTTGAATCTATCAATCAGCTTTTGGTGGAGTTAAATTTTTACTTCTAAAAGAATCCAGAATTCAAGAAAAGCTAAAAGTTTTGATATTAAAGCCACCTTCTCATTTCTTGATGGGTTGTAAGCCAGCCTGCCGCTCTCTAAGTTTAGATGGTGTAGACTTCACAGCACCTCCCTCCACCGGTAGTGGTCTGCACCCTGTTGCCTACTATCCAACCAGAGAGACTTGCTGTCCTCTTGCTTTTGGTTTTAGTGGTCCTCATTCAGTTTTCATGTACAGCTAAGGCACCCACGCAGCAGTAAATCATTCATTGGAGGAGGTGACAGCAGCAGATGTGTGCAGACTATGAGAGACAAACCTGGGGAGTGGCTGAGAGTCCGAAGCCTCTAAGAATAGTGAGGGCAGCCCTCCATCCTTTGCTTTATTTCAGGTTGACCACAGTGAGGCCTGGTGCGATGGTGGAAATCAAACAATCCTAAACAAGAGCAATGGCACAGAGTTGTGTGTGGCTCACTATTTGATCATTTGATATCATATCCTATCATATCCAATTTTCAAAAATTGCAACCACAAATCACGCTCAAGTGAGTTCATTCGTATGTCGTGCAGGGTCAAGGTCAAG
>JAMQGT020007838.1:0-57175 GCA_024447675.2 Pterophyllum scalare
GTATTGCTACAATAGGATCATTTCTATGTCACGTAAAACCTAGACAAGATAATGTGCTTCACTGATCCTCTTTTGCTGCAGTCCCCTAGGTAACCACGAGTTATGGCCAAAAGCATGTCCCCCCCCTATCCCCATCCCTCCTCTCCAGCACTTCCATCAGAAGTCTCAATAGTCATTTTCCTGGACTCCTTACAGTGTTAGAGATAAGACTATGATTGGTGCAATTTGGGTGCATTATGCTGGTCTGAATGCTGTTGAAGCAGCAGATCGATTGTCGTGTGTTTTTTTTAAAATCTTTTTCTAGGGAGTTGAAAGAACAGTCAGCCACTGTATATGTGCATGTATGTTTCTGACAGAAACAGAGCAGACCTCTGACATGTTATCTTTACTTACTGTTCCTGTTGCTCCTGTTCTGGCTCTTCCAGCACCACACTTACTTATCTACATCTCTCTCTAATATATGATATGTATACTACATGCTAGCACACACTGTACATGGAAAAAAAAAGGTGCATAAATCATGGGGATCTGTTTTGAGGGCACGTATGCAGGGAAAATCTTTCCACAATCCTTTGTTATTACTTTGTGATCCTGATGTTGCCTGTTGGAGACAACGAACACTGACCGGCACCGTCAGTGTTCATGACTGATTTTGCAGTTGAATGAAAAAGTGAAGAAGCTTCTTTCTGGTAATGAACAACTTTTATGTGAATGCAGGCTAAAGAAATGAATCATTTTAGTTTGCTGTGCTTTTGCTGCCAGGGTGTGTTGGATCTACTGTGGAAACTTGCTTGAAAAGAATATTTTCAAGGTTTGTTTATTCAGGCTGCAGACTGTGAACCATTAGCACACATCTCTACATAATGGTGATGGGGGTTTGGTGGGGGAGTGTTTTGGAAGAGTGAATGAGGATCAGACCTCCAGATGCCTCTTGTCTTCTACAAGCACATGGGGCCTCAGCGATTTCATGCACTGAAGAAGCCTCTATTTATTGACCCAAGACAGTTTACAGACGCAAGACAGACTCTGCAGCACTATGAGGGCGCTTGAAGCATACCACACGTGAAGAGTATGTGAAGAGAGATAGAAGCTGAATGCAGTGAAAATACTGCATAAACAAAAAAAGGAAAGGTCAGGATTATCCAATTGGAGTCACATCTTGGATTTAAGCTTAGTCTAATGCCAAGTGATTGAGAAGTGTGCCTAAGTGAGTGTCAGGTTTATAGTGTTTTATAAAAATCATGGTCTAAAAAAGGGAAAATTGCTGGTAGTATTTCATGAATTGACAGTTTATGTAACATTACATATGTTTTGGCAGAGGTATTTCCCAAACATTCCTGGAGATTTTACATGCTCAGGTAAAATTTTCTTGCAGCTGAACATACACAGTGATGTGAAAAAAGTATTTGCTCCTGTTCTGATTTTTTTTTCTTTCTTTCTCTCACTTTCTTTTTAAAATTTTTGTTGCATATTTGTCACACTTACATGTTTCAGCTCATCAGACAAATTTAAAATCAAACAAAGATGACCAGAGTAAATACAACATACAGATTTAAAATGATGATTTCATTTATTAAGGGAAAAAGTTACCCAAACCTACCTGGCCCTATGTATATATGTATAGAACTGATTGTGTCATCTTTGACAGCAAGAACAGCAATCAAGTATTTGCAATGACTAACATTGAGTCTTTTGGCCCATTCTCCTTGCAGAATTGCTTTAATTGAAACATATTTGAGGGTTTTTAAAGATGAACAGCCTGTTTAATTTCATGCCAAAGCATCTAAATCAGATTTAAGTCTGGATATTGACTAGGCCAGTCCATAATCTTCATTTTTATTTTGGTTTTTAGCCATTCAGAGGTGGACCTCATGGTGTGTTTCAGATCACTGTCCTGTTGCATAACCCATAGTGTGTTTGAGCTTCATGGCATGAACTGATGGCCAGGCATTCTCGTTCAGGATTTTCTGGTAGAGAATAAAATTTATGGTTCCATCAATTACGGCAGCAATTACGTCATCCAGCCCCAGACTATCACACTACCACCACCTATTGATATGATGTCCTTTTTATCAAATGTTGTGTTAGTTTTACGCTAGATGTCATGACTTAAACCTTCCAAAAAGTTCAACTTTTGTTTTGTTGGTCCACATAATATATTCCCAAAGGTCTTGGGAATCATCAAGATATTTTTTGTTTTTTTTTTGACAAATGTGAGATGAACCTTTGTGTTCTTTTAGGTGAGCAGTGGTTTTTGCCTTGGAACTCTCTCATGGATGCCATTTTTGCCCAGTTGAATCATGAACACTGACCTTAACTGAGACAAGTAGATAAAGGCTCCCACTGTGATTTGCTGGCGTCCCAAAGTCTTAGAAATGGCTCTGTAACCCTCTCCAGACCTCATAGCTGACAAACACTTTGTTTCTCAGCTGTATTTATAATCTTTGTGTTCAGTATGTAATGAAAACACTTTCTGTGTAAACAGGTTGTGTGGACCCACATTTAAAATAAAAATCTGCCATATTGTATTGATCATAATGTTACATTCTTTGCTTTGCTGTACACTCACATCTCAGTCTTTATATAAAAGTGTATAATTATTTTTTGAATTGCATGTCAAGTATTTTTTTTTTTTAAATCAAACTAGCGATCAAGTACCAATAATGCATGGTTGGTGCATCATTGTAAGCTGAATAGATAAAAATCTGAGTAAATGTACAGGTGCAAAAATATAGAATAAAGAACAAAGTAACTATTATTCCGATTGACTTGGCTCTAAATGCAGATCTCCGGGCTAAATGCACCATATTTCCTCCAACTTCTCGTTTATAGCACCAACTCTGTGTACCATTGTCCCTCTTCTTCACTCTCTCCTCCTTTCATTAGAGTTAAGTCCCTAATCTGTATTCTATGATAACGCCCAAGATTAAAGTAGGTTTGAAAAAGAAAAAAAAAACATCATTTGCATGATGCATTCACTGATTAAGCTAAGCGTCCCTCTTAATTGTGTTGTTTTGCACATGGTGGGGCTTTCATGCTGATACTCTGTGGGTTTTATGAAGCCCATGCAATCTTACCAATTTCCTTCCTGCTTCACTGTCCAGCCCACCTACCTCCTGCTGCCATTTCTATGGCAGCTTAGTAGAAGTATTATCAGTGAATTATTTGTGAATCATTTTGAGCAAGCTCAAATCATCATTGGCTTTTTATTAAAGAAGATACAGAACCAGGAGCACAGTGATCCTTCCTTGTGTTTATTTGTTTTTAGTGTTTGTGTGTGTGTGTGTGTGTGTTTGTTCCCCCTGTAGCCATCTCCTCTCTTTTATCCTAATCCAATAGGTGACAAGGAGCTGACATAGTTATAAACAGCCACAGTTTGCTCTGAAACTCTAAATGCATTACAGGTGACTTAAAGGGGATGACACAAAGGGCACACTTCCATTACGGGGAAAATAAAAACAGAGAGCCAAACATACATTATATGGCTATTGAAAGGCATGGTAGTGCAGGAAAACAATCATGGGAATACAGCTGTGACATGTTGCATGAAGGTAGCCTCAATTCGGCATCTCAGATCAAACACATTTATGGTAGCTATACTAATCTCCACATATTAAAAGGAGCTATATCATTGCACTAAGTGACGTACTGAATTTCTGCACTGTACTGTGAGGTTTTTCAAGCCAAAGCAATTTGGGTGTAAAACAACAACAACAACAAACACCACAGTGTTATTATTACAGTCAGTAACAAATTATATTATTAAACAGCAACACACTCTTGATAGCTGCTGCAATGACAAAACCAAAGTGCTCATTAAACACCCCACAGGGCTTAGGTGGTAGCATGATGGGAAACCAATTCCAACTCCGTCACCCCCTTCCAATTCCCTTGCAGTGGCATCAGTCTGAGGGCCAGATGCATTGTTCTGCTGTCACATTCAGTACAGTGCAAGTCCACATGATTCAGCAACAAAGGGATTAATTCACTGAACACCCCCAATCTCCTCCAATCAGAGCACTCTGTCATATAGTGTAACTCGCGAGTACAGTGCCAGATTTTTTCGATTTCTTTAATTAATGTCACAAAGTGTTGAGCGGAAGATCAGCAGTGATTAATGGCGCGCGACACTTGCAGACCTCATTAAAGTTATTTCACTTCGAGCTTTTCCCTCCATGTTACAGTTTATAATTCACAGTATTTATGTTGCACGAGAGCAAACCTGGTCTCTCACTGAGTGTTTTTATGCTCAGTGCAGCTGAACGACTTGGAAAAGCCAAAGCCATAAGTTGTGGACCCTATAAACAAGAGGAGGACAGGATATAAAAATAAAAGGCCAGCGCCGCTCTGTGCAGACAGGCAATTCCATATCTTTCTCATCACATCATAAATTATGTCAACACTGCATCGGTGCATTGGCAGAAAGATAAAAGGCATGTGACTGAGGAAATACAAGTACCCAGCCCTCCTCTGTGTCCCCCTATATGTCTCCTTCTTTATCTCTCTGTCTTTTTTTTTCTGTTTACAGTGAGATGTGACTGTTTTAGGTGCATCTTACCCTTTTCTAGTTTTAGTTTTTTTTTTTTCATACAAACGTACAATTACAATATTAGTACTGGAGGCTCCAAATTTGCTTGTTATTTTAGAGAGCAAGGGTTAACTCAGCTGTATAGGATTATACAGCCTGTGACCTGTACTTTCATAAAGTGTAAGTGGACACTCATGTGTTGCATGGAGTGAGTTACTGCAGGATGCAGCTCTACAAAATTACACTTCAGCAGCTTCAGCTTTAATAAAGCAGTTGAATTTGTTTGAATTGATCTCATCGGAGTAATCCTGAAAAGGAAAAAAAATGGAAAAACTCTATGCAGAGAATCAGACAACATATATGGATGCAGTTCGTGCTGAGAAAATAAAAAGTGCTAGGCAGCAGCAACAGCTGGTGCATGAGATGTGATTCACGTGTCGGGGCGGGGTGTCCTTAATAACTGATGGCTTATAAGTGGGTGGATTTGGGGGGGGGCTGGGTGGAGGTCCATTGACAGCTGAAATTCTGGCCGAGCCCCTCATGGCGTCATTTCTCTAGTGGATCCTCCACGTGAACCCACACAGGCTACAGTTTAGGACAGAGGCGCCCACCCTTTGCAAACGACCTGGAGTTAAACAATGTCTTTTGCACACAGGCTACATTGTGGCCAACGCGCTATTACTTGAAACATTTGAAAAGTTTGAGCGATATATAACTTTTGGGGAGAAGTATGTATTTGGCATATAGTGGATTCATTTGGTCCACAAAAACAAACAAACAAAACCTCTAAAAACAAAAACAAAAAAACCCCCTCGTGTTAATAACAACCTATCATTGGCAGCCCAAGGATAACCAACTAAGCATTCTAAAGGGAATATTCGAAATATACCTATTCAACTACAGTTTCTCTACTCTAACAAGATGTTCACGCAGGTTACTACTTCATCTTGACTTTTGCTCTCACCAGAAACCGTGGCAAGCATATTGGGTTTTATTTTGGAAGTTTGGCCCGGCAGTCATTCCCCCTGGCCGCCCCCTCTGTGGTGGTCAATAGGAGTACAGTGGATTGCTGGCGGATGAGGGCGCCTGATCGCTCTGTGAAAACACACTGCCCACTTTAAGCGACGTAGCGTGTCTCTAACCCTCCAAGTGGACTAGACGATGAGCAGCAAATAAGGCAAAAACCCCGCCAGGAAAGCACGCACCCGATTCTGAGATTGAGTGATATATAAAAAATCGTCCCGGGGAGATCTGACTCGGGCCGAACAGTCTGCAGTGAGGAAGCAGGACTTGTACCCGTTAATGCTTGCGCTGGCCATCAGATGAGCAACTTCTGAAAAGTAAATCTGCGCTGTGCTTGCAGTTTTCAGCTCAACACTAAGGAAGAAGTAAGTTAGTTTGTGCTTTTAAAGAGTGCAGCGTGTTGTGTGTACCCATGTATCTCCACGTTTTTAAGCATCTTACGCACGACTCGAGGCTTTATTTATATGCAGCACTTTTTTTTTTTTTTTTTTACGTATCACGCTTTGCAAAAGTCTTTCTAACCCATCGTTAACTCGTTGGTTCTAATCCCACTGCTTGACACAATGCGCACTATTAACAAGCGCTTACACTAGAATCAACAACACACGGGATTTGTTTTAAACTGTGCTGCAACTTGGCGCTGCAAGAAAAATCTGGAGAGGCAAGAATGGGATGCCAGCTATAGCTGGACGTGACGGATGTATACTTTTCTGTTGTTACCCCTGAAGTCCCGTTAATTACAGCTCAGGGTGGAGGCTATTTGGCGCGCTGTGTTAAAGTGCATGCTGATTAATACCAGAACCCCTGTGGAGAAACACAAACCTCTGGAATAAGATAGGAAAGCAGTTTCATTTCAGAGTGATCAAGCTGTTGCGTTATGAAATACATCTAAACCTAGAGTAGTCTGAAATATTCAGAATATGTGTCGATTGTTTAGAGCATCGAGATCAGTTTGTCAGTGTGGTCCAACACGTGAGTGACCATAACATCTGTAATGTTTTGATCTCTTTCACTGCTGATGCACAGCGTTAGGATAGCGGTTCTCAAACTGTGGGGCAGGCTTTACTGGTGGGGCATGGAGCCACTGCATGTGGGGGGTGGGGGCTCACCTGGGGAAAACATGGAGTGAATTAATGAAGAATAAAAAAAAGGGGGCGAGCTGATGCTGTCACGCTGACCTTTATTTCATTAAAATTCAACTTGGATCTTTTTCAGTGTTAATGATATCGTGGAGCATGAACTTTGTTTTTCTTTTCTGGAGTTGGCCAGCCAGAAAAAAGTTTGCATTAAGATAACAAATACATTTTGATGTCGAAAAGGGCAATTTCCTTTTAAAATATTTTGTTTTTCTATTCCACGCGTAACAAGCTGTGATTAATTTAAACCACTCATTTGGATTCAGCAGCAATCCAAAATCCAAAGACACTCAATATAATATGAATCCAGCAGCATAATCTTAAGAGAAACATTTACGTAATCCAGTTTTTACTGGCTAAATTACTTCACTGATTAAAATATATTAAGACATGCTAATTGATTTAGCCTCACACTGATAGGTTAACAAAGTTTATCATGTTCCAGAAAAATCATCAATAGAATTTTTCCTTCTTATTGCATTTTTATTAACAGCGTACACATTTTACCAACTACAGGAGCACAGTGTTTCTCCATTTGTGGTTTTGATTAGGAAGCACACAACACCGTAATAACATACATAGAAGAATCCCACCTCTAGTTTTTCTTAATTCTGGCCATCTGCAGTTTGAGCAGTTTAGGTTGTGTGTAATATTAGTAATATTAGGGAAACATTCTTTACCCTAAATGGTTTGTTATTTATTTTCACTTCAAAATCTCATAAATTCACTTATTCACCTGCTCGAAAACAGTGTTTTCTTCATAATCACTTGTGTAAATATAGTCATTTTTACACAGATATACCAAACATGTTGAATGCTCATTTTATGCTCCAGACGATTTGGAGGACAATAGAAAATAATCAGCAGTGACAGCAATACACATCAGCAACACCTTTTCTTTATATCAGTATAATTTGGTAATAGTCGTGCAAATATAGCTGAACCGTGTTCAGTTGGAGGGATTGTTGGATCAGTTGTCCATTAATGCAGAGAAAAGCAATGCTGATATTTGCGGTGAGAAGATGTGAAACTGCAGCAGTTACACACCAGTCCCTACTAGGCAGCTGAGGAGAAATTCGAAAACACGAGGTGAGTAGTTTTAAGAGACATTACATCCATCAGTGTCTGTCTCTCTGTCGCCACACAACATTAAGCACAGCTGTTGTGTTCTAAAACCTCGGACAGCTCGACAGAACTCTGGAAACCATTAGATTTTGCACACATCCATGTCCACCTGGGCTTCAGTCATGGTTTTCAGAATGTGCGTGTATGACATGCAGAGAGAAACAGCAGATTTACTAGAAAGGTACATAGTGCACAGCTATACATAGTCCAAATAACACGGGGGTTGATAGAGACTTTATTCTTTCAAATTGGATTGAACTCCAAAACCTCGACCAGAAAGTGAACCGTTCAAAACGCAGTCATTAAAGCGTAATGTCACAGTTAATTTTCCTGTTCTGATTAATTTTTTAAAACTGTTTCTGAAATTACCAGTAATGACAAGCAGCAATTTTAGTGTCAAGCACCTATAACAGATGAAAAACCCATTTTAAAACAAAATGCATACACGCGTTTTCCGACCTCTTTTGTGTGCATTTTCTTTGTCTCTGCTGGACTCTTGCTTGTGCTCATTACTGTTGTCATTCTCTCTCTGACACGCATGCTTGATTTTATTTATTATTTATACAGATATGTATGCGTATACACACAAACACCCACGCTTTGCTTCTGTAGCTTCCCACACACATAGACATAAGTGGGGTTTGCAGATGTGTGACCTGATCTGCTTCCAGCAGAGGCTTTTCTCATGCCAATGTGCTGACTCTGAGTTTTCCACCCTCTCTTGTGAAATAAGAGTAGGAGACATTAGAGCCATCCAGTAGCCATATTTATATGGAGAATTGAACACACAAACATATGTGTACACAGGTTAAAAATTGCATATATTTTATATGCACATAGCCTCTTCACAAATATACTGAATTCCAGACAAATGTATGCAAATACATCCAACAGTACAAGGCTTATTAAGAGGAGCTGGTTGCTGCAGTTTTCAGGTCCTGGCTCTTGTGTGAGCAGCTCTGCCAAGGTAGACTTTCACTCAGCAGTGTCTGCTGTAAAGTGCAGGCTCATATTGAAGTGGTACATTTACTAAAATGATGATGATGGGGGGGTGGAGGTAAGGAAAAATATTTGCATGCTATCTAGAGATGTAACAATTCTGAAACCCAGATCAAAATTGCGTCGCAATCATCCAGAGTGATGCATTGTGGTTCCATCTTCCTGTGCTGTGATTCCCACATGAAGTTGTTAATCTTAGTTAAATCATGCTAGTTTGGCGGAAGCTGTAACATTTAAAGATTGTTCAGGTCCCGGGTGAACTGGAAATACGTCAGAATAACAGAGTTTAGTTTTCCTTCATGATGATGATGGTCAAGTGATCAGGGTTGTGGTAAAAAAAATTTTTTTTCCCATAATCATTTTGTGTTATTCAACCCCTTTAAAGAAAACCTCAGTTTTTGTGGTATGATTTTGGAGAAGTACACTCCTGCTGATGTGTATTACAGGTACCAATAGTTGGTTTTGGTGGACACTTTGTATATGTATACTCAAAAGCACCACACAGTCAGTATTTAAATAGATTATGATAAAATTACTGTAATTACTGCCACAACATTTTTCAAATAATGTGTACTGATTGTCCTTCGGTCACTGAGTGTAGCTACACCATGTTGAGGCAGAGTGACATGCTCCATGAAATTAGTTTAGGTGCCATATGCGATAAATAAAATAGGCCTGTTGTGTCTGTTGTTGGTGAGAAAACATTCATGAGTGCATAACTGAAGCTCACTGTAATTCTGCGTAGCAATAATATGAATTCCACTTTTTTTTTAGCTGTTCTTGTGTACTTCATCTTGTTTTGAAGATGTCGTAGTTGTCTGGAATACTTTCTAAATTTTCTTTGTTTTAAAGCTCCCCAGAATGATGACTTTTGCCAACGCACTTTCATTATTCCATGATTAAAAGCATATGTAATTAAAGATGCCCTGTAGCACTTTCCTTGTACATAAACTCTATTGTTGACATCACTGTTGTTCACTAAGATTGGTTGTATTTTCTCTGCATGGAACATCAGAAATCCAATTACAAAAATATAGTCATGCATAATTTACTGCATGCATGTGCATTGTGGTGCAAGTGCATTATGGGTCCAGTCTCTAAACCAGTGGTCCACAGAGGTCAAAAACTTTTATATCTTTTAATATCTCTAAGCAACATTTATTGTCACGGTCCTGGGTCTGCAACCCCTTGTTTCTTAGTTTATGGTCTTTTTTAGTTATGTTACCTTTCTTGTTACTGTTTTGTTTTGTTATTGTGTTTCATGTGCTCCCCTTATGTATTCTTAGTTCCCATTGCTTTACACCTTAGTTCTCCCTGTGTTCCATCCCTAAGTGTTTCCCCGTTGTGTGGAGTTTCTTTTGTTTCATTTTCACAGTGTCTGTCTCCCTGTGTCGTGTCTAGTCTGCATCCTCTTTTTGTGGTGTCAAGTTTGCATTTGTGTATCAGTCTTCTCACTTCCTGTTTTATTTTGACACCCCCTGTCTCTTGTGCTTTGTGTTTTATTTTACTTCCCTGAGTCTCGTTAGTGTCATTCTGTTCACCTGTTTGCCCCAGCTGTTTCCACTCACCCCTCGTTCCCTCTGTGCATTTATTCTCTCAGTTTTGTTGTCTTCATGGCAGTCTTTTTGTGCCTGTGTTCACCCAGCTTCTTGTGTGCCCTAGTTTCCTTCCAGTTTAGGTTTTTCTTTAGTTTTGTCATCTTCGTTTGATTCTTGTGTTTGCTTGCGTTTAGCTGCAATAAAGGCTCATTTTTGTTGTAGACCGCTGCCTACTTTTGGGTCCTCACCTCCCTCACATGCCACATGGCTTGCTTCCATGCGCTGACATTTATAAATATTTTGTGGTGTTTAGATTACCCATAATTTAAAAATTTTGCTGTTGTTGTGGAAATGTAAAAATGTGATTTATGTCCAATGTGTCAAAAGCTTTATTACTAATATACCTCAACCAATACCCTGTGGAAGTATCTACACTATTCTAGGGCATTTTATTTATTTATTTTAATCTGTTATATTTATAGTGAATAAAAATCCAAGTCAGTGTGCCATGACTGCCTTGCAGGCATTAGAGCACAGATTTTTTAAAATCTCATCTCTAATGTCCTGTTGTATGAAATGTGGACATGAATGGGATTCTCAGGATCCTCCAATAACTTAGCACTCCACCCCCTCAATCATATGAATAATCATTTATGACTGCAAAAAATTAAATTGAGGATGGCCAGTACACTAAAGATGTTGCCAGGACTGTAGTCCTCAAACCAATGTGTTTCATTGTTCTCACTATGTCCATCTTTTATATACAGTCTATGTTTGGATAGAGCTTATTTTCATTTTAATACAAAAATGAATTACTCTGCACATAGAAGGCAAAAAAAACAAACCATTGTATTTTGAAATAACAACACCCCTTTCCCCACAAATTTAAAGTTTTACTTCCCAGGTTTGATATATATTAAAAAAAGCAACAGTGTACGTGAGTAAATTTAGAATATGAAATGAGTAGTGTCCATAGAAAATATTTATTGACAGTCTTTCTGTTCTTTGTTTTCTCTCTGGAAGAACCTCAAACTAAACTTGCAACATTGCTGTGCGAGTGTGTGTGTGCATGCTATCCTTCTTCAGTTATAGAAGAGACAAACAGAAATGATGTGCCCTTTTACCCCCTAACCTTTTTTTTTTCCTCTGGCTTCTGCCTCCCTTGTCAGCTCCTTTAGAACAAACACGAATGATTAATATAGATTTAAGAAAACATGGGAGAGGCATGGTGCTGGCAGAAGGGGGCCAAGTCAAGATGTGCATCTGTGTGTGTTAGTATGTGTGATGTGCTCATGTTCCATGCACGTTTGTGTGTGTGTGTGTTTGTATGTGTGTGTGTGCATGCGCGCACTTTAGGGCAGAGGTAGTGGGAGGAGGGTTGAGGACGCAGCCCTTAAATGTTTACCAAGGGACCCCAAGAGGCCTGGTCTGAGCCTCCCTCTCTTCTGATTGGCTTAAGCAACTCTTCCTGTCAGCCTGAGAGTTTGTAATTGGGTAAGAGAGGAAGAAAAATGGGGGGCAGACTTGCACAAGATGGAGAAGGAGCACCAGACTTGCGAGGGCTTTCACAGATGTTTTCAGATGTGAAAGGGTGAGATTCAAGTCAGGATTAACATGAGGACATATTTTGGAGTAAAAGGGGCTATTAGACCCGCTTTTGTTCTACTTTAGTCGTTTTACTGATGGAAGAATGTTAAACTAAAGAATGTGATTAAAAAAAAAGTGTAATAAACTTAATTCCTCCTAGGGGCAACAAAACAAACAAACTAACAAAAACTTATGTGAAAGTCTTTATCAGACAGTTTAATGCCAAAAATATTACATTCATCTGAGAAACATTTAACTAAGGTCACATGAGCTTGCCTCTTGACAGTTCTTTGCTATGAATTGTTGTATTGTATAATTTGGCCTCTGGACCCTTGGAATTCATCTGCACACATGTGACTGAATGTTTACAGTGTAAATGTCTGTTGGCCCATTCATCAAAAAATTTTGTCACATGTGATGAACCACAGTTGTTACCTGGTTTTGGTTTTATGTGCGTGTTGCAATGTTTTTGTTTTTACTTGGTTTTTATGCTTCATATTTACGGGCATGATTAAGTCTATCCTTGGGCTAAAAATGTAAAATTAAAACATTTTTTTCCCCCAAATGCAGATATTATTTTTTCTTTAATCTAGGGCTAGGCTTTAAGCATTGGAAACCGAGTGTATTTTTTTAAAATGTGTAGTTAATATAAACTAAGTCAAGAAAATGGATGACTAGTATGGTAAATACTGTATGTGCCTGTGTTTAATGTATGCTCATGTGAGCTTTGAACAGGCATTTTCTTTTCATTAGGCTTTTTTTTAAGGCACTGTTCAAGTCTGTCAGTCTCGAACTGTGGCTGTGACAAAGTGATAGCATTGATAAGATAAGCCAGAATTCAGGATTCTTAAGATACTCTGTTCTTTGACCACATTATTTAAGCAAACGTATCGTCTGTGGGGATGGAGTTGTTGGCTATGTTGTGGAGACACGGCTGTAAATAACCAAGGGTGCGGACTGAAGATTTAGCCTATATTTAGAGGTCAGATATAAGAGGTAGAACTTATCTCTAACACTGACTTATTAAGCTTATGTTAAAAAAACAAAAAAAACAAAAACAAATGCATGTTCTCCGAAAATTACAGGGGTGTGTTAGAAGTTTTGTTTGGAAATGCAAACTTCAAGAATTTTTTTCAGATTATTCTACCTTTTTATTGTCATATAGGGTGTCATCCTATGTGACAATCCTTAGGATTTGAAGATCCTAAGCGCCAATATTAAAGCTGATTTGGTTTGGTCTTGAAAAGCCAATATGCTGGTAATAACAATCAAGCATATAATTCTTTTCTTGTTCACCCCCACTCTCATCATCAGTGTTTTCCAATTTGGTAAATCCATTGTCCCCTGCCTACCCATCACCAGACACAGAACACTGGCAACTCATTTTGCACAGATCCATATATTTTTCTTCACTCAATGGAGCCCCAAAACTGAACTAAAAGGAACATGATTTTATTCACTAAGCGGAATAAAATGAATGCTAATATTCCTCTTTATCTACTGGAAGTATAACTTTGCAACTGTTTCCACTAATAGCTTAGTTTAATATACAGGTATATATACAGGTGGTCTAATAAGTATGTTAAGCACTGTAGCTGTTTAATATTGCCACGTATCCTGTTAATAAACCAGACAAACATGGACTGGAGTAATGTTTGTAAAAAATTGTCCCTGAGATCTACTTTCTTTAAACGATTAAAAACATTTTCTTGTAGTGTGCACACAAAGTGAAACAACACATATACACAAAAAGCAAACACTTTCAACTGCTGCAGCAGCCAACTTGTGTAATAATTCATTATACCCTGTCTAGTGTTAGGTTTCATGTACACCAACTGAAAATAAATAGCAGTTACAAATTGTGCTCACAGGCCAGAGAGAAAAAGATGGAGTAAGTGGGGGGGAAGGAGGCTATTTCACAGGGGAGTGTCACCATGGAGTTTAGCTGATAATTATAATCACGGTGTCTCTGTCCACTCTTATTCTGCCCTCTGTCTCTCCCCAGCATCATGGCTCTTTCACCCTCTGCTAATCTCCTGATTCTTCTCATTCTTTCCTCCCTGGATTGGCTGCCCTCTCCGGGATTGACATTGCTCACCAACTGGGACCACATGACATCACCTGGTAGGTTGTTGGTGTTTTTGCTTCTTTGTAACTAGTTAGTGGGAGAAATAATGTGACAAAAATGTATTCTCCAGGCAGAGTATCAATCTTCCTGCGTGCACCTCATCAAATATTAACAAGTGTTTTTTGCATGCGACATGCTGTTGACACTTGTTATCATGTCTTTTGTCAGACATCAGTTGCAGAATGCTGTTTGCTCAGATACATGTGGAAAGGTTCACTGTTGAGCAAACGCTGCATTTTCCTGATTTGGCTTGCCAGGCAGGATAGTGATCAATAGACTGGGGGTAAATATATGGCTGGGGCTGCTCTGTCAAAGTCCAGGGACAGGAGGATGCAGGATGTTCAGCCAGCTAACCCAGGTGCCACTGATCTATTTGAAATAATTAGGTGAAAGAATACCACAGATGAGGAAATGGGTTGGATTTGTCATAGCTTACCATTTTGAAACCAAAAGCCAAGACAAGTATTTTTTTAAATAAAGTGTAAACTCTTTAATCACAACCACAAAGTGAACTGTAAAATAATGAGTTGACATCTTAGCCTAATGATAGGAGCAACTACTGCGATTAGGCAGAAGTGTCAAACAAGGCAACCTGGACTGAAAAAAAAAAGTTTGTGTTTGTCTTGTGTGAGAACAACAAACAGGATAGAGAAATTCTTAGCAACACCAAAGAAGGGATCACTTGAGGGTGATGAAGAGGAAAGTTTCTTGTGCTGCAGTGTCTGCATTCCTGGGTATATTTTATGAGGTTTACTTCTGGAAGATGAATAAGAAGCAGTTTTCTGTCAAAAAATTTATTGTTGATGGACCCGGTTCCATTTGCATAAAGTTGACTTGACTCTTGTTCAAGAAGTGAATGAATAAATTTGGGATTTAAGGCATCTACTTGAATTTTAGTTGTGCACACTTGGATGAAAACAATTTATTTCCTTCAGAATCAAATGGATAAAATAGTTTATCATGGTAAGGACTGGAGTCCAAAAAGACTGAATTAGGAGCTTAACCAGACACCTTTGGATAGAATGTTTTGCTTGACTAGATGCTAAAGAAATTTGCATGCACTTAATGACACTGAAAAAAAGTGTGCAACACAGTGAATATCATTAAACACATTACATTTTGGCAAGTTGGTGTGCTCTGAGTGTATTCTTAGGTGCATCTGCTCATTGACATTAAAAGGTGAGCCAGACAGTATTAGTCAGTGACCTGAGATCTCCAGCCCATCCCTGGGCAACCTGCAGGCTGCTGCAGCACCTGTTGCCAGAATGGTAAGCATGCCTGTTACCTGGAGAAACATTAGTAGAATTTCAACTGTTTGATTCTGGCCCTGCACTTGCACATGCACTTAATACATGTAAACAATTTAGCATTACCTTTTATTTGCATTAGTACAGTCTCTCTGTACTGTATTGCTTTTGAAAAAGAACACCTAAGCATCACAACAAATCATGTCTGTCTGGTTATGGAAGGTATGCCATGCCTTAAATTTTATTTTAAGGTATTAATAGTGCACTTGACAGCAATTTATTACCTCCATCTTTATATTATCTTTGATGTGCGTGACATTTCATAGCTGTGTTTTTCTGCTTTTAGGATGTGAATGCTGTAAGCACAGAGTCTGCAAAGAATCTGCAAGTCATTAATTTCTAGAAAACACAGTTTGATTGACATATTTATCAGTACACGGACTTCTTGATGAGTAGCCAATAGGTGGATCAAGCAGTAATTATTTTTTCCTTTTGTGACTTTGACATGTTTTTGGTATCCTTAAAAATAGGGAAATAACTTGCCAATTTACTAAGACACTTCATCTTCCGTTATACGGGTTTAATGAGAAACAGCTGGAAAAATACCGCTGGAATCTGCTGGAGAATGCCAACTCATCGTGTTTTCTCTGGCCAAATTAAGATCAAGTCCACACTAGTGCTTCTTTTTTATTTTTGTTTTTTTGCCATTTGCAGTTATGCAATCTGCAGCAGTCTGAAATGCAGTGACAGTGGAAATTAAAGTTTCTCCATCTGTTATCTAGTTAAATTTCTTCTCCTCCTCGCTATAAACTCACCTCTGATCATGAAAAGTCACATATTTAGAGTTTTTTTTCTATACAAATAATTGCTTCCTAGCTTAAAATGGCTTAGAAGTAACTCTGCACCTTTGACTTCTTCAGTATGTGAGGGTCAGTTCTCACCCACCACTCCACCGCCTGTCTGAAGTTCAGGCATACTTGCTAACTTTCAACTCTGTTCACTACTGTAAAACTACTTTAGACTCCACTGTGGCAAGCTCTAATTCAGCCATACATGTTCAGAATGGTACAGGGGGTCGTTAGGTTGGTTTTTATGGACAAATGCACAACTCAGCAGGCCCAAAATGATGTCAGTTCTGGTGCCAAAGAAACAATTTTGATTTAACAGATTTTAGCTGTAAATCAATCCATCTTCATTTCTCCTGGCCTGAAACTTAATTCATAGCTAAGTGTCATGTTATTTGTTATAATGAATTGCTTTTAAGATGTTTGCTTGTACAAATGTCTATGCTTCTCCATCATGGCTTTCATATGTGTGTGTGTGTATATATATATATGTGTGTATATATATATATATATATATATATATATATATATATATATATATATATATATATATATATATATAATAATGCCTTACTCTTATATAGCGCTTTTCAAGACACCCAAAGACACTTTACAATTTCAAGCACCATTCATTCACACCTCAGTCACACTTGGTGGTGGAAAGCTACTAATGTAGCCACAGCTGCCCTGGGGCAGTCTGACAGAGGCATGGCTGCCAATTCACGCCTACGGCCCCTCCGACCACCACCAAACACATTCACACTTTAGGCAATGTGGGTTAATATATATATATATATATATATATATATATATATATATATATATATATATATATGTGTGTGTGTGTGTGTGTGTGTGTATATATATATATATATATATATATATGTGTGTGTATATATATATATATATATATATATATATATATATATATATATATATATATATATATATATATATACACACACACACACACACACACACAGTGGCTTGCAAAAGTATTCATACCCCTTGAACTTGTCCATATTTTGTCACATTACAACCACAAACATAAATATATTTAACTGGAATGTAATGTGAAAGACCAACACAAAGTGGTATACAATTGTGAAGTGGAAAGAAAATTATACAGGATTCAATACATTTTTTACAAATAAAAAAACTGAAAAATGCACATATATATATATATACATATATATATATATATATATATATACACATATACATATATATATATATATATATATATATATATATATATATATATATATATATATATATATATATGTGTGTGTGTGTGTGTGTATATATGTATATGTGTTGTGAAAAGGGGAGGGGAAGCAGGTGAAGGTAAATGGTTTTGGAGCTTAATTAGTGGTATAGCTGAGCCTAACATCTGAGGATAAGGTTTGAGCTCTGTGTCTTTGCCCTCGGGCCTTTTATGTTTGTTAACAGACTGGATCAAATATCTTAATCTCCGTCACTTTACAGTACCTTTCTGATAAGCTCTCAGGAAAAACTGCTGATAACCAGGTGATGTCAAACCATCGATCATTCTGTTTGGTTCTCCTCTATCAAATGTTGAAATGGTTCCCAGTGACCACTGTGGTAATGTGGCCCTGGTCTTCCTCAACAACCGTTAAAACATCTGTAAACACAAAGCAGACTGTGATAGCATAAGCAAACACATGCAGCCTGTGCCTTTCCCAAGCTTACCATTGTACAACTTCCAGTCTGAACAGCTGCTCTCTTCAATAGGGCTCACGTGGAAAATTTATATTAGCTTTTTTTGTACACATCAAAAATAATCTTACAGTAAGAAGCAGTCTTGTGCAGTATGTGAGTCACCCTTAGCATTGTGCTTTTGGAGTTGTTTAAAACCATTTTGTTGCTCCACTTATGGACCTAAAAGAGTCTTCCTGGAATTCTGTGTCTGCAGCATATTTATGTCTGTTGTCAGACCAGCCACAGAACAAGCCAAGAGTAGACATTTGGAGATGCTCCTATGTAGTTAAAGGCTTACCATAGTGATTATAGGCTGTGTTAGTCATTTGACTATCTGTACTTGCACTCTCTCTCTCTCTCTCTCTCTCTCTCTCTCTCTCTCTCTCTACACACACACACACACACACACACACACACACTCACACTCTTTCCTTTTTCTTTTATTTTCTTCCACAAACTTCCTTCCTTCCTTGATTGTCTGTGGGGTTCCAGAGGACCTCACTCCTTAAGCACATAGATCACATAGATTGATTCTGTTCAACAGGGCTGTGTTCCTTGCCATGGAGGTGGTAACTAGTGGTAACCGTGCAGAGGTTTGATCCATCTGGCTTGTACACACAATCTACTGGTACATCTGCTTCAGTGGGTGTGAGCTTCAAAGTTGGGGCCTTGTGTGGTTAATGGTGCCTGAAGTTAAACACAAAGTTGGAAAAGCAGAAGAGAGACTTGCAATATTGTAGATAGGAGAAGCTGAGGGGAATACATGGTTGGCACGGTGCTGTGTAATGGAAGGAACGCTGCAAAGAAGATTTAATGGCACCATTTTGCATGTAGGAAATATGCCCTCATTGTAAGAGGAAAGTTTCATAAACTGCAGGGCTGATACAGGGATACCAGAGAAGAAATTAAAAACCCTTTTCACACATCAGCAGCAGCCCTGGACTGCTCTCAACATTGCCTGGCAGAGCTACAAAGACTTGAAATACCTGACTCAGACAGTTTGGACATTAAACTGTCCTTTCTGTGCCATCTCCATAGTACAAGAACCATGCTGTCTGATTAAGCCAATGTGAGAATAGAGCAGGTAAATTTGATGCATTCACAGCAAATGAGCAGTTGCCACCTGACCTGCCCCCTGTACGCTCTATTCAGGCAGCACCCTTTCCTAAACCAGAGTATTAGCTGTGGCAAGAATGCATCTCATGTGGAATATCTCCTGTTGTGTGCTAGATTTGACACACTATGTCGCACTCTTTAATCTGTATAGAAATGTTCTTATAAGTGCATGCAAAAAATTGTTGATTCATGAAATGTGCACAAGAATCATATGAAATTGAGCTCACTATCTGTGGTCTTCATTCACCACTTTCTTCTAGTGCAAATTTGGTGTGAACACCCCGTAAGACCTGGGATTTGTTTCAGGTAGCAAAAGAAAAGTTTGAATATCGAAGCGGCATGACTGAAACCGATTGACTGGTTTGTTAAAAATGAAAAACTGTTTTGTTTGCTGTGTTAATTACTCGTATAGTTTGCTAAAATGCTGCAGCAAAAACTGCTTACTTTCATATTATGACAAGTTGTATAAGCAAAGAACTATAAGTCTTGTAGAAGGTTTGTTAACAGTCATGCATGTAGCAATAAACAAGAATAAAAATTTCTAAGGTAATTGAATAGCAGCTAGCCTAGAAATTGTATTTAAATTTCAGCTCCCTACAGAATCAGTGTAGGCTAACATTACATAATAGCTGACATTATAATAAATAGAGGGCTGATTTGTCCCATATCCTTTGACATCTAACACTGCAGTAGAAAACCCAAAGAAAAAACATAAGAAATGTATTTATTTGAACATGGACATAATATGATATAACTAAGCCAATTCTGTGAGATGTAATGGCATTAGAGGGGATTAACATCATTAGTTGCTGTGACCACAATAAGCTGGCTGGGTCACTACACGGTTAAACACAGCAGACTGTGTCTGTTGGACTTCAAAGCTGATGAACATTGTCATGAGGATGAATTGAGAACTTGTCATCCAAAAGCACCCGAGCTTTAAATGAGAAGAAGCCGCATTGCGTGTCATTTTGTGTTACTGGGAGGAGAGGCAGGATGTATTCAAGGAATTGAACAATGGCATATTTTTTGTCGGTTATTGTTTTGAAGGTGTAAGTTTAGTGCATATGCATTTGTGTGTGTCCGTGCACTTAAGTGTGGAACTTCGTGTGCATGTTGGAAGTTATTTATATCACCTGTTTACATTCCGCTGTTTGTATCTTGTTGCAGTCGCTCACCTTTCTCCCCGTCTTTTCTGGCTTACTTCTCACTCTTAGTGAGTTACAACATGTCCTAACTCACTATTTAACCTCCACCATTACGCTCAGTTAAGGGGCTTTTAATTTTCAGTGCCTGTTTTATGTAAAAATAAGGAAGACGTATGAGAGTATTTTGAATATGGAATAAATTCCTTTTAGATTTTGTCCCCGCCTCTTCCAATTTTTTTTTCTCTCCAGGCCAGCGCATTCTTTTTTGTCTCATCCATCCAAGACATGTTCACTGTGGAAGAAAAATTATGTCGTCTGCTGCACACACAGTTACACTTCTGCTTGTGTGTGTGTGTGTGTGTGTGTGTGTGTGTGTGTGTGTGTGTGTGTGTGTGTGTGTGTGTCTATGGGCTCTGGTGCAGGAATATAATGTAAGACTTGGCATGTGCAGACTAACAGGCACTTTTACTCTTAGCACAGTGTCAGTGTGTGCTGCCAATTTCTCCATCTGGTTAACAGAAATACATACACACACACATGCAGAGTGATGGTGCTTCAAGAAGCGATCATATGGCAGAAGTTGGTGGTGAACTGCAGGGTCAGAAATGTCTGACATTTGCTGGGCAGGTAGCACTGTTTCAAGTAGTACTGTAAAATCAAAATGAAAACATAATTAAATGATTTGCACATCCCATGAACCCATATTTTTTCACAATAGAACACAGAAGAACAGTTTTCCAGTTTTCCATTTTGCCTCAGTCCATTTTAAATTAGCTTTGTCCCAGAGAAGATGGCGGTATTTCTGGATCGTGTTCACATATGGCTTCTTCGCTGCATGATAGAACTTTAACCCGCATTCGTGGATGTCACGGTGAACAAGGATTTCTGGAAATGTTCCTGAGCCCATGTAGTGATTTTCATGACAGAATCATGCCTGTTTTTAATGCAGTGCTGCCTGAGAACCCGAAGATCACGAGCATCCATCATTGATTTTCCGCCTTGCTCCTTGTACACAAAGATTTCTCCAGATTCTCAGACTCTTTTGATGATCTACTGTTAATGATGGAATATTCAAAGTCTTCACCATTTTATTTTGAGGAACCTAATTCTGAAATTGTTTCACATTGTAGACACAGTGTTCTTGTCTGTTTGTTTTTTTGCAAATGGGTAAATCTCTGCCCATCTTTGCTTCTGAGAAGCTCTGTCTCTCTAAGACACTCTTTTTATATCGAGTCATGTTGCTGACCTGTTGTCAATTAACCTCATTCATTGCAAAATGTTCCTCCAGCTGTTTCTCTATAGAATCACCTACTTTTCCAGCCTTTAGTTGCACCTGTCCCAACTTTTTTTGTTAGTGTTGTTGCCATCAAATTCAAAATTACCTTATTCTTTGTAAAAAGAAATTTGTACATTTTCTCAGTTTAGATATTTTATATGTTTTCTATGTTCTGTTGCGGATATGGGTTCATAAGATTTGCAAATCAGTGCATTCTGTCCTAACCTTTTTAGAACTGGGGTTGTACATAAGGTTTATGCTAAATTATTAAAATATTAGCTGTTTAAGTTATAGCTTTCCTCCGAGAAATGTAACCATTTATATTTATGGTTTAAATGAAGACTTGGAAAAGCAAGTCTCCTTTTAGCGTCACGGGATTGTGCTTTTTGTGGTCAACTGAGAGCAGACTCTCAGAGTTATTTGCGCGATGTGACTGGGGACAACAGGTTCAACTGGCAGATCTGTGTGTTCTCCTAAAGTACAGGGCAACCAAATCATTTTTAAACTAAAGCCACAATGAAGAGACACTAAGAGTCGTGGGTTCTCATTTATGTCTTTTTGGCATTGTTTATGGTAATCATAAGTAAGAAACAGACAAAATTACTATCAAAGCATGTACCCAAATTGAAAATGCTACTCCCAAGTAACAGATGCAGCCAGTGGCATATTTAGGTAACATTTTAAGAATAAAACAAAATCTAATTCACCATAAACAAAATCATTAACAGATTTTTATTTGTCATGTTGCAGAAGTTGGGAGCATGACAAATAAGATTCAGAAAGTTGCGTTTCCAAAATGTTTTAGTATTTCCGTCAGTAGGACCTGATCAAATTAACAGCTAAACATAAGAAATGTGTATTTTAAGTTTCATGCTTCTTTAATATCAGGTAGTAACTCTTCCTAATATTTGCACACATGAAGAGATGAGTCATGGACCCAGAACTGAACCCAGAGGAACCTCACCGGGATGACAGTTGGGGCAGATTATGAATCATCTGCAATGTATCAAAAGTGCTTTAAACTATACCTGTATTCCTAAAGCTGTTTAAAATGATGATGTAAAGCTGTAATACTGATTTTTAAAAAATTGATCCTCTAATTTAATTTCAAAACATCTGTTTTCATCAAGAGATGTTGGTAATAACAGAGCTCAACATTAACTTAAATCTGTCAATGAGCTGGAAAAGGTGGTAATTCGCAGTGTCTTTGCTTCATTTCACTCCTCGTTACAATCAAGCATTTCACAGTACGGTAATTAATAAATCCCATTTGCACCTTTTTCTTCATCTTTTTAGTTCTGCTTGCCAGCTGACGTGAGAGCCGACAGCAAGGTGCTTTATTTAGGTTTCTTAGTGAATTTTAAACCCTGTAATGGATAAAGCTGACATAGTGGTAGATAAATGGTTTCCTAGCTCCTTTCCTATATGGACTGATGAAGAGCGGACGTGAAGCTAAGAGCTGTTTATCAGTCTCAGCTGCACATCCACAGGGACAGATAGATACATATGGACAGCCAGGATGAGGTGCGCACACACACACTCAAATTAGTTTCTTTCTTTCAGCAACAGGCTTTCAACTCACTTAATGGCAACTGGCAGGTACAGGCAGGATTTAGCTTTCCATCACTGAAACTCGAGTATAGTTATATATGGCTACATGCAGATAATGTGAGTACAGCCTTAAAAATACATTACTGGCCTGTTCAATCAGATTATCAACATCTTCCTGTCAAAACATTGCCCCCCTTCAGCCAGTTACAACTTGAACAGTTCTTTGTATTGTAGCAGTTTTTTGTATTTTATCATTTGAAAAATTGAAAAGGAGAAAATGAGTGAGAACGAGAAGATTAGAGTGTGACTGTCCAGGTGTTGCACCTCAACCTTTCACCTTTGACATACTATAAGTTCAAAAATCTAAAACGCTGTCTAGAATATGGCATCACCTTTTGACCTCAACCTTCTTCTTAACATCTTTTGGAGTTCTCTCCATGCAGACTAGAATAACAACCTCGAGCTAAAAATTCATGCAAAAGGCTTGTTTTATTCTGTAAATACTGATGATAATAAAAGTATCAGAGTAATTATATGAGGAACAAAGTAATATATAGAACAAGTCTAGAGATGTGGCGTGCCACAATTATTTCCTGACATCGGAATTGTCAGTTGTTAGGAAATTTAATCCCCTGAAATATACAGTTTTTATTCCAGGTATCCTTATGTAGTTCTAAGACTTTCTTGCATTCAGTGTCTGTAGAAAGCGCTTTGATGTTTGCAGCTGGAATTTGTTGGATGGGGAAGGGAGGCCGAGAGTTGAAATAGCAAACCTCTGGGAACCACAACAGTGTGCAAAAGGTGAAAGGAGGGGAGGTGGGAAAGGCACAACTGCACAGGAATGCAGAGAATTATGAGGTTATACTGGCACTTAATAGCATGGAAGCAAAGTAGTCAAACTAAGGGTCTATATTCTGCATGAATAAATGGCAGCAGTGTGCTGTCTGTCCTACCTAAGTTGGTCTTGTTTTTAGTTTGTTTTGTAGTAGTTAGATGAGTGTGTGTTGACTCGGGATGCATGCTTGGTAGGTGCTGTGTGGCGTGTTATTTTTTCAAGTGAACAGTCTTAAATGAGTCTGTGGAGATATACATATATATATATATATATATATATATATATATATATATTTTATTTATTTTTTTGGTTTTATGTTTGTAAACTATCAGCTCCAGTTGGCCTATAATTTCTTTCCTCTATGTTTTGATGCATGTTTAGGTTCTAGGTCTATGCGTGATTTATAATGCAGCCAGTGAGAAGAGAGAGCTGGCGGAGAGCCAGTGAAGCAGAAATCAATGGTACTTTCAGCTGCTTATTTATGGTTGCACCAAACTCTGGGACTCTATGCTGCTGGATGAGAAACTGATCTCCAGCAGGAGTGGGGGTTGGGAGGGGGGACTGTTGATGAGGAGTGACAGAGTGCCAAGGGAGAGGTGGAAAGGGCTGAATGAGGCACTCAGAGTGGGGCAGAGGAGAAATGTTACAAAACGTGTGTGGATAGATCTTAAGGTTAGCAGCACAATACATTTTTAGCAAATGCTTTTTTCTACTCATCTGTGCACACGAGTAGATTCATGGGATAGCAGAAGCCACAGTTAGATCAGCATGCTGTCTGCAGAAAGAGTTACTCCTGCTGCTTTTAACATGTGCAATTTTAAGAGGAAGGAATTAAAATACTTTGGCACATTTGCAAGCTTGTATTTGTGCATTGTTTCAGAAATCATGTTGAAGCATGCCACAGAAGCATTTTGAATTTGTTTAACAGCTCGTTGTGTCTAAATAAAGCAGGATTGCACTTAATACCCAAAGCTCACATGTGGAACATTTCATTTATAGTCTTTTTGTCCTTCAAGTGTGCATCGTAAACTTGTGCTGTTATTAAATTGTGTTTTTGTGATTTTTCCACTGTGGCATGTTTCTGCAATCTTGAGGTTAAGATTAGATTTCAGGTAGCTTACTCGGCTCTCCTGTGAAAAAGCGATGTTTTTAACCAGCAGAAGTCATGGATGAGTTCTTTGGCATTGTTGCACCGATGAAGTAAAAACCTCCGCGGACACCGATAGATGTTAATAAAGGTGATTCATATAGCCTAATGCAGTCTGAGTTCCTTCCTCTCACTGTCTTCCAGCTCCCATTGAGCCTCATTTTTCTGAGTGCATATCAAGGGACCAGGCAACGTTCCGCTGTTGGTGGAGTCCCGGCAGCTTCCAAAACCTGTCCTCCCCTGGAGCACTCAGAGTCTTCTACCTGAAGAAAGAGTGAGTGTGATCTCCACAATGCTTACTTTGCTCTGAGAAATCATTGTAATTGCCTGGTTCGTAGAGGACTTCATGTGAGCACTTTGTTATGCGTGAATCAATGAGCCCCATTAAAGCCATAATAATCTTCAGTTGACGATAAATTTGTTTTTTTATTTCTTCTGTTTCACTCATTCAGCTCTCATGCCAGCCAATGGAAGGAGTGTCCTGAGTATATCCATTCAAGCAGGGAATGTTTCTTTGATGAAAACCACACATCTATTTGGATCACTTACTGCATGCAGCTTCGCACTCAGAACAACATCACCTATTTCAATGAAGATGACTGTTTCACTGTGGAGAATATCGGTTAGTAGATTTTAAAAAAAAAGTTCAGTAAATTGTTTCCTCCACATGTGATGCTATAGGATAGTAATAAAGGATTTTTACAGATACTTTTGTAAATGTGTTCATATTTAATTGCATAATGTGATACAGTAGCAAGTGGGTATTTCTAGTATGATGAATTACCCGTGTAGAAGGTTTCCAGGAAATTCTGCTTGTTTTTTTGCATATCAGCTTTCACCAGTTATTTATGTCAGATGCACGGTGCTTAAATGTTAAATGTTTTGATGTCTCACAGTCTTTATCCAACAAAGACCGTAGAAGATGCTGACAAGTAACATATTATCACATGGCAACGTCATATGTCAGCTGATATCTCCTTCATGGAAAGATCATCTGAGTTCTGTTTATGTGTACAAAGTGATTGTCAGCCTGTTTTTATAGATAACATTTGGGTGTTGTCAGGATGTTGGTTGCTGTCTATTCTTCCAGACTTCTTCGTTCATAGTCTCAGCAGCTACTTGTTGTATTTCGAACAAGTTTGAAAATTAATGCAGCCAAATAATTCTTGATGCTGTTTTTGACTGCCTCCTCAGCCATTTCTGGCCAAAGTTTCCAATTGGACCCAATCAATTTGTGATGTGTCTGTTATATATCTGGTTTCACCTTTAATAAAACTGTGGTATAAGAAGGGATTGATAAAACCTGCTGTAAGTTGATATGTTGCACATTATGCCATTATATACTGTAGATAATGCACTTTATTGACTTAACAAATATATGCAGTAAATTTTAAAAATATTGTTAACATCTTTTTTAAAAAATCATTAATTAATATACCAAACCAGTAGCTGTAAATAGCTGTGTGCTTTCTTCCTTTTTGAGTATGAACTTTTGCCTTTTTCCTGACAGTACGTCCTGACCCACCAGTGTCTCTAAACTGGACCCTGCTGAATGTAAGTCCTTCTGGGCTAAATTATGACGTCAAAGTTAACTGGGAGCCCCCGCCCACTGCTGATGTTGGGTTAGGATGGATGCGTGTTGAGTATGAGTTGCAGTACAGAGAGAGAAATACCACAAACTGGGACGCAGTAAGTCTTTTATTCTTAGCTTTTTTATTCTCTCATCCAGCTTTGTTTTTTACACACAAGTCTTCACACTGACAAAACCCATTTTTGCACATCTTTGTTCACACAAATAAAAAACACTCATGCACGCTCTTAAAAGTAAATTGTAGGCCACTGGTGCAGGGTGTAATGTTTCTCTTTCCCTCCCCCTGAACACTTGTGGTTAAAATGTAGTGCAGCTTTGTTGGCAAGGCTGTGGAAGCCAAAGTGAGGCCTTAGCCTTTCTGAAGGAAGTGAATGGAGGAATCTGTAGGTCAGAGGTCATAGGACCTGGTACAGGCTCATATTCATTGCTGCTTGGCTTGCTTACTGGAGACCCTCACGTCCATCTGTTACATGTCTTCTATCCAGACTATCTGAAGTGCACCAACAATTGTGCTTTTGGAAAGGTTGCAGTTACAGGTGCCAAAAATAAACATGGACCTCTTGACACCCTCCTTTTCTTACTCAGCCTCAGCATTGGTGTTGTTCCTATTTCTGTCATAGAGCTGCATCAGCAACAACAACATTACTTTTTATTTTTTCATTTTAAAAAGCTTGGTCTGTTTTTCTGATTTTCAGTTGGAGATCCAGCGAAACACTCATCAGACAATCTACGGCCTGCACTTAGGAAAAGAATATGAAGTACACATCCGCTGCAGGATGCAGGCCTTCATTAAATTTGGGGAGTTCAGCGACTCCATCTTCATTCAAGTGACTGAGATTGCTAGCACAGGTATAAGAGCTGTTAGAATAAAGCAATACATCTTCGGTGAAATGCAAATAATGAAGATGACTGGTCTCTTGTTTTTGTTTTTGTATATTTAACACAATTCAATTGCATAAACTTGATCGAGCTAAAGCACTGGTTGCGATAATTATGATGATCTGTTTCCTTCTGCTTTTTAGAGTCTGCTGTCCATCTCACAGTGGTTCTTGTGTTTGGGACTGTGGGTATCCTCATACTCTTCATGCTCATAGTCATCTCTCAGCAGAACCGGTAGGAACAGTCACGCATGCCCTTTCTTTCGTGCACGTAGCTTATTGGTATCCAAAACATTTGCGAAACAGTGATATATTTGCTAAATCAGGAGCAGACTGTGCAGCTTTTCCATCACTGCTGTCTCTCGCTGTTAATGAATTATCTGTATCAAGTTCTCCTGTCATTGCAGATTAATGATATTTCTGCTGCCGCCTGTTCCTGCACCCAAAATCAAAGGCATCGATTCAGAGCTATTAAAGGTATTTTTGCTCTGTGATTTTTCTTATGCGAGCAAATACTCGACCCCAGAAATCAAGTGACATGACTGATTTTTGGCAAGGGGATGAAAATAATTGATATATTATAATCATATTTTTTTCACTCAGAAGTCCAGAGTCAAATAGCCTCTAATAACTACACTCTTTAGAATATTCAGGATATGATTGGATATGAAAAAGGGTGTAAGCAAAAAATGATGGTGCTTGCAGTTGTGCACTTTTATTAATTAAAGTAACTATAGGGCATTTTGTAATCACATCTCTATTATTGTAAGGTCTTTACCTTACAATATAAAGTGCCTTGAGGTGACTGTTGTGATTTGGTACTATATAAATAAAACTGAATTGAACTGAATTGCAATTTTGATTAAAAAAAACAGATTGTCTGTCCGTGCTGCTTATTTGGAAGGAACATGTTACGTCACGCAATCACTGCATCACCCACTCACCTGTTTATCATCTGACTCAACCATCAAATAAATGGGAACCAAAACTGAATACGAATAACAAGAAGACAAGGGTAGTAGGACCACTGAGGGGGAATTAAACATGAAGAGGGTCGTGGTTCAGAATTGTACTGTGGGTGTGTTATTTACAGCATGCATTTAAAACCTTTGCAAAACAAGCTGACCTCTGTACACTGAAGCAAAAAAATCCTGATGTGAATTAATTAAAAAATATGCTGTTATTTTGACAGTAGACAAAGATAAAATGCACTTTTTGTTGCGTTTAAGATTGTAGACACCAGCCGGTAAGTCACAGTGTTTTATAGATGAAATTGTTACAACTTTCTGCATTTAAATACCACCATACTTATATGCACACTTTCAAATTTGCACACTTACAGAAGGGGAAACTGGATGAGCTGAATTTTATGCTGAGTGGTGGAGGAATCGACGGCCTGCCCACTTACGCACCAGATTTCTACCAAGATGAGCCATGGGTGGAGCTTATCGAGGTGGATGTGGAGGATGAAGATAGTGGAGGGAAGGAGGATAATCGCAGCTCAGACACCCAGAAGCTCCTGGGTCAGCCCCAGCACATCAACATAGGCTGCTCCAATGCAGTCAGGTCTGGCAAAGATTTACATTTAAAAGTCTTATTTGTGTAACCAAATTACTCAGCAAATGCTCATTTTTTTGCCTTTCTCTTGGTCTTTGCTTCTCCTCCAGTGGCCCTGATGCTGACTCAGGGCGGGCCAGCTGTTACGACACAGATCTGCCTGAACAAGAAACCCTAATGCTGATGGCCACCCTTCTGCCAGGACAACCTGATGACAAAGAAACCTCCCTTGATGTTGTAGAAAGATCCTTAGTCTCTGATGCAGGTGATAGGCCTCTCATCCAAACCCAAACTAGAGGGCCCCAGACCTGGGTCAACACAGACTTCTATGCTCAGGTCAGCAATGTTATGCCCTCTGGTGGTGTGGTGTTGTCTCCTGGACAGCAACTCAGAATCCAGGAGAGCATCTCAGCCACTGAGGAGGAAATAAAAAAGAAGCGAAAAGGAAATGAAGACTGTGAGGAGTCTGAGGAAGGGAATCAGAAAGAGCTGCAGTTTCGGCTGATAGTAATGGATCCAGAGGGAAATGGCTACACTACAGAGAGCAATGTCCAGCAGATTAGCACTCCTCCCCCCAGCTCTCTCATGCCTGGTGAGGGGTACCATATCATACACCCTCAGCCAGTGGAGCCTAGACCTACAGTCATAACAGAGGTTAATCAGTCACCTTACATTTTGCCTGACTCTCCCCAGTTCTTTGCTCCTGTTGCAGACTACACAGTGGTTCAGGAGTTAGACAGTCATCATAGTCTGCTCCTTAACCCACCTACCCACCACACACCCCCTCCCTGCCTGCCACAGCACCCATTCAAGGCACCTATGCCTGTGGGGTACATTACCCCAGACTTGCTGGGGAACCTCTCGCAATGAAATGACAATGGCATCAGATGTAAGGCTGATTTACCAGGAAGTTACCCACAGTCGTCCTACCTGATTCTTGCTGGAAACCAAGTAACTGGGTGGATGAGATGTGCTCGGGTGTCTGTTTTCAGAGGATGCTGAAAGGCAGATATAAAACGCTGCAAGCTATTCTCTTAACTTCTTTGCATCTGCTCAATCAGTTTTTTGAGGCAGGCAAATAACATCACATACCAAATCCACAGTTTGCTCTTGTCAATATTCATGCATCCTTGCATGATTGTAATGAGTCAAACAAGCATAATATCAGTGCTTAACTGCCTTGTGTCGCATTGCAGCTCTGGCTTATTGTGTTCAGAGCAATGACACTGTTACAGTCTTAATTTTACAGAGCACTGTCAGCGTATGATTGATGGTGTATGATTTAACATCACACAGAAGCCATTGTTGATGGTGATGATGTTTACACCACCGAGGTACTTTGTCAGTTTTATTTTCTTATAGGAGATCGTTCTTATCTTTCTTATCTCATCATGTCATATTCGTACTTCACTAGAGATATATTTTTTATAAAAAACAAAACAACCTAATACACTGTTCAGTACGTATCCAGATTTAGCTTGCATTCCTTTCTTCATTTTGTCTAAAAAGATAGCTGCACACATTTTCAAGAGTAAGTAGTCAAACTGAGATTATATGAGGTCAAGATATGTTTCTCTTAACTTCCATATACCGTTTAACGCTTTAAACAAATGAAGAAAAGTATCCAGCACACACACAGATACCAAAGTTAGTCCAGACATTTATTATCACAATTATACCTCTTTCTTTCCTTGGAACATTTTTAAAGGAAGTCTGGGAAATGAAGGAAACACTAACTGATGCAGAAGTAGAAGAGACAGAAATGAAAACACTTAATAAACTAATACCTGGAATGAACTGAATATTACAGACTGACATACATATCCCATTGTGTCCTCTTTAAAAATAATTAAGGTTATTTAATTTTGACACCAGGTTCATACATCACACTTGCTTTATGAGAAAGAATTAGTTCAGCTTTGCTCACAGCTGGGAGAAACCTGCGCTATATATTATGGAGCACCACCAAGTGCCTTGCTCAAGGGCACATTGATATTGTGGTTTAGTAGAGAGAAAGGAACACATGCACACACAGCAATTCTGAGAGACGAGCACAGCTTAAAAGCTATTCTTTAACTTAAACTGCTCAAGCTTTCTACTTGGGATTTATATTCTTCTCGTGTAAATGGAGCAAGTTGAAAGACTGTGAAGGTATATTTTAGATGTAAACACCTAACTCTTTATACCAATTAACTGCCAAGTGTTAACGGCTTTTGTGCCTATAAAACAGTCATCGGCTTGCCAGTTCTGTGCTATGGTATTATGCTGATGCATTGCTTTGTACAGGCAAGATCTAGAAGTGCTTTGTGTTGATGAATTGCGCAGATTCACTATTAAAATTCTGCGCAAGCAATACAACAGCAACATGCATGCATGAAAACAATGCATAAAATAATTTCTCTTAATCATATTTTACATTTATATAGTTGTTCAGCTGTGAAACATAATATGCATGTTGCTGGTCATGCTCAAAAATGATTAAATGCAAGCAGACATGTACATGTGAGCATTCTTTCCCCAGAAAAACTGAGTTACATATAGCTGCTTAATCAGATCTATAGCTTAAATCCTTATTAGCCTTTACTGTAACTTTGCCCTAGTTCATGGAAAATTTAACATTTTTTGTAATATAATGTTAGCAAGAGAAAACCTTTTGAAAAGTTTTAGGCCCCTCATCCTATGAATTCTATTACAAACACCCGACAATATGCCCGTCACAAATGTGACAGCATAGCAAGGTAGAGTAAAATGTAAGCTATGCATGGGCCTGTCCTTTATGCAGTTTTTTGTGGTGCAAGATAATGAATTGAAATCTCAACAAGTCCAGGAATAAATCAGATGCATTGTTACTGTTTAAAATCCAGGCAGCCTACAAATGATCTTTTCTCACCATAAACCAAATGTACTACGGAGCAAAGGAAGCACATCCTGCATAGAAATATGTTGTTAATACAGATTAGTAGAAAGATGGCTATATGCCTTTTTATCAGACAATCCTGTAGCAAAACAAGAGCCATATTATTTTTTACATGGATCTGATTAATATGTCATGTCTCTATTTCTGTCTCTTTCTGTCTATATTTCTCCTTCCTTTGAAAAGATCTCAGTGTTATGTCATTGCACCCTAGTGCAAATGATACCAGCAAGTCCGTGCTGTTGCAGAAATGTCTTAATATATTTACTATTGCTGTAAAATTGCAAGCGTATTCAGCATTCAGACTTTCTATACTGTCAGTTGAGAGAGTGCAACGATCACTGTAACATGCACAATCGTTGATGTTTTGTGGGCGAAATCAGAAATCAGTAGCATTATTAACAGGACTGTTTCGCCCCCAGAATCCTTCACAGTGCTTACTCCCAGAAGGCTCTCTGTCTATAAGAAGGAAGATCAGATAATGGGAATAGCACTGTTTTGATTCTGTATCAGTTGTACCATGGTGATTTAAAAAGTGTGCAAACTGAAATATGAAACAGCAACAAAAAAAAAGTGAAATCTGTGAAAGTGTTTTTTTTTTAAAGGTTACAGTACGATAGAAATATTTGGGAGGTGCTTCTTTTCTTCAAGCTGTACAAATGTTTACTATATTTCAATTGTTATTTCAAGCTTATAAATGTTACAGACACTTTAGAGGAAGCACTTTGTACACATACAATATATGTCTAATGTTAAAAATAGTAGTCAGATTTTGTAAGTGAGTGGGAAAAAAAATAGCACTATAAAATAGCATTATATTGTCTAGTGAGCACAGTAATCAGAAAATGAGGAACAGTATCAGTATCGATAAGCTTCAGTTTTGTTTTACGGAGTTTATTTTGAAAGGACATGTTTTACACTAACAGATTGCTAGAAAGATGTACTGTAATGGAGTATTTAATATTTGCTATAAGATTTACAGATAGATAAAGCAGGTTTTTTTAATGAAGTCATATCAAAAATAGAGGCAGAGTGAAATAGGTATATTGTTACTCTGTACTCTGACTTTCCTCCCACAGTGTGATTTCAGCATTTCATTATTTGAAAGTGCATTTTTGACGGGGGGTAAAATATTTTATAATGATGCCTTTTAGCCCCCAGCCTGTCAGTCCAAGTGTGGCTTTTGTCGTGCTTTCGTGTCTGGAAGTAGTTTTGCTGGAATCTGTGCTGCTTGTTACTCTTTATCAAGCAAAGAGCAGTGAGCCACACATTTTTTCAGCTTGTTGAGGAAATACTTTAATTCTTGACTTGAGTACAGTGGTATACAGTCTGGTTTTTAATGACCTTCAGTGGCTCCACTCTATTTCCTTCTATGTGCTATTTATTTGTTTGCTTAGAGTCCCGCTAACCTTAGCCAAATTAACTGTGAATGGTGCAGCATGAGTAATATATTCTCTGCCATTTGTCATCTTGTTTAATAAAACTGGAAATGTTCTGCATGCCAAAATCAGACACATCACCATTGTGGTCTCAAGTATGAGGTTTTGGTTTTGGGTTATTTTCTTCAAATTTTTAGACCACCCCATAGTTGGAGCCACTGTCCTTGTCTGTTGGCTGCTGTTTTACTCAGGGCCAAGAACGTGATGTTTATTTGATATTGTTCTCTTGCCAATTGAGCCTTTCTGGTGTTGTATATGTGATCAATAAGCTCTCAGCAAGTTACAGAATAAATATACAGCATCTTGGTCATTATTTTTGTCATGTTGTCTTCAAGAATGAAAAAAATAAAACATTTTTAAAAGGCAAATTGAACTGTTAATGCTGTTTACAAAGCATCTTTCTGGGTTGCAGTTAACATTGGACCAATTATTTTATTTTCAACTCATTTTGTGTTATAAGTGCAAAAGCAAACTGAACAAATTCAATTTCTCTGGGTTGTCAAGATCATGTTACTGATTATAGATAATTTAGAACAGTAGTTTTCACTAATTCCATTTAAAATGCAACTCACTAAACCACTGCCAGCTGTGTCTTATGAAAGCACACAAGCGGCATACTGCACAGTAAAGGTCAGCTCAGATCAGCACTCAGTGACAGAAGAAGTCTGTTAATGAAGAAAATTTACTGCTCAGTGTGGTCTGAGAGTTTAAATGCAAACAGATTTCTCTATGTGTCTGACAGAGCTGAACACTGGAATTGCATGCATGTATGTGCGGTGGTTGGAGGGGGAAGAATGTGTACTTGTTTGTGAGAAACACAGGGGAACTTTGTGTGAACGAGTTCACAAGTGTGTGATTCTCTGTCGCTGCTGGTTTAAGTGGAGAGGAAGCGGCTGCAGAAACCGTTGTGCATCTGTGCATCGAGGGGAAAGCATATTGGACAATTAAGACAGAGGCTGTGTACTGCCCTACTCTGTGTGGGGCTGATTGAATCAGAGAGACAGCCACTCACAGCTCTTTGTCTCAGGACATTGCAGGTAATTACCCATAAGTCACTGTTCCTCTGTATTGGATCTTCAGCCCAATTATACGCACACAAGCAGTCCACCTCAGCCTCATTTATTACCTCCGGTTGCTTGTTGACCTTTTCAGACACACAGTCCAACAGGCAATTCAGCTACATGATGCTGAGCAGAGGGCGGTTTTTCACAGATTTTGAGCTGCACATTGTCATCACTATATGAGTCTTAGCATGAGAGAAATGAGCTTAAGATGCACCTCTTCAAGATGACGCTTTTATTAATGGTTCTTGCATTTAAGGCCATTTTAATAACAAGCAGGAAGAAAAACAATACCACACCATCAAGTAAAGTTGGTAGTTTTTAGTAGAATAGACATAATCAGTGCAATCAGCATAAACAAGAAATGTAAGATTGTCATCAGTGTGTGTAAGCATAGTGTTCTGTTTAAGTGAAAATATATCCTGGCATGATAAATACTTTCATCCCCGAATAAATAACTACTTAAGATAAACTGGCACTGTGATTTGCTTCAGAGTAAAATAGAAACAACCTAAAAAGTAACTTTATTTAATTGAAATATGAAATATGCTAATTTGCATGGATTTGTCAGTGAATTTGGTATGGAGAAACGACTTCATCATTATTTTTCATTGGTTAGGTGCAGCGAGTGTGACGATGGTTTATTGTGTAGATCTTCATCGCCCTCTGCTGACAAATATTTGGGCATACAGTTTCATGTGAAAGTGCCTTTTACAGAAAGCGTCTTCAGATATCCTCAAGGGAAAAGTTTATCTACTCACAGGTTTTCTCAGTTGCTATAACACTAAATCCCAATTTCTAAATCACTAAATTCTCAGAGTCCATCACACCTCTCGGTTTTCACCTAGTCAGAGACAATTTGTAGATTTATTTATTCTTTTATGCAAAAATCTAGTCATATTTTTTGCTGTCTAAAACAAATTTTGCGCAGTGATACACATAGGTTATATCTAATGTGCAATGGCAACTACAGGTGGCAGAGGATAAACAAATTTACAACACTGATTTCATTACTTGTGCCTAACAGCTCAAGACATTTCACTTGTTGCTAATGATGTGATGAAACCATTATATAAGCCAGCTCAGAGTGTACAAGGCAGAGGAGGAAGAGTGCATGTAACAGGTGGTGGATGATGAGGAGGAAAACAAGACAAAGAGCTGTTTTATGGGGATAAAAATAACTGTTAGAGACTGTGTAATCTTGCTTGCTCATGGAATGCTAATCCATCACATATGGAAATGTGAGAATTTCCGTTTCAAGTGTAAATGTTTACATTTTATATATGTCTAATAGGCTAATATGTCCATTATTATGATTTACTTATGGATGTGGCCCATTTTTTCTTATAAAACAATGCTTATTTGTATCATAATTTCCATAATCATAATACTATCATGAGAAAATGTCTTATGAGACACCCAGCACCTCCTTCTATCCATTTTTCTTTAAGCTTTATAAATGCAGGTACCTTCTGAATGGGTCTCCTGCCCATCACAGGACTAACACAGACAAACGCACAACTGTGCAAAGCATTAATTATCTCAGAGCTGTGGGAGGAAGACAGTCAGGAGGAAAGCCAGATCTCACTCCATCTTAGCAAATTTCCTGTGGCCACCATTATTTTTGTATTTTATTGTTTATACATGTTGCAGTAAGAGATAGGTTATAGACCATTATTCTTCTAGTGAATGCACATTTTTGTACATTTGTAAATTGCAAGATGCCCACATGAAGGTGTAAGGACCAATTAGGTGTCTTGATCACTGCACTTTCCTTTTTTTTATGTAATGAATGTCGAGTAACATAATTATTTTTACTGGGTGCATGTGTCATCTGTATGGTTTTGAGCGCAGATAAAATTGTTTTGATGTAAAAACAGTATCAGCTGTGAAACTTGTGAAACATTGTAAGGTAAGTATGGTAGATAAAATGATATCTGAAACTTTATGCAATACTTTGACAATAACGTATACAAAAACCAGAAGAGTGACTAAGTCTTTATTGAGCTCTTATTTTTCAGCTTGCATACAATTCCAATACAGTTCTCTGTCCATGCTTCAGGTTTACATGGTGACCGATAGCTTCCCACTGAAACCATCATTAAGAACAGAGTGTATTCAAACATTCATTCATTGCTTCACTCTCATTTTCCCTTGCTGTCTCCCTAAACCTTTAAAAAAGCGTTGTAGAAATATGTGCACTTTCTAGGCTAAATACCGAATTTGGTAAAAGAAAAGTGAAAGAATAAATGCAATGGTTAATACAAAAAAAAATTTTTTTCCTACGGAAACAAGTCAGACCTGAGATATGTTAAAGCTTGTGGACAAAACATAAACATAAAGAAAGTCATTTGTGTTAGTTACTGTTGTTACATATATGCTCAAGAACAATGATTGATAGAATGCCCCATAGAAAAATTATTGCTCTAAAGTTTTTAGGTTTGTATTTAAAGGTCTTCTCGGACTTTTCCCCAGTAATGGACCAGTGCTGTTGGGCTTCCTAAAAAGATAAACACAATCTTCCTAAAACATATTTAACTAATTCACAAACTATGATACAGTTGGAGTATTGTCTTCTATCCTTTCTAAATTGTTAATTTTCTTTTTTATTTGTTAATTTTCTTTTTTATTTGCAGATTCTGTGTTATTTTCCTTCTGAACTTTGAATGCTTTAAAGTGCTTATCGTGTTTTAAACCACCCTCTCCTTTCTCTCCAGCCTGACATCATACAGACGCCACTAGAGCATAGTTTCTGCATCTGGCTTCATAAAGGATGGAGAGAACAAAATGGCGGGGGTAATTCACGAACATGACAATCACATGCACTCCTGAGAAAGGATGAGGGCAACTCACTGACAGGCACATTGAGATACTTAAAATGGTGGTATTCTTTAAAGCACATTCAGATTACTTGGATCATGAGCACTAGCTGTTGTGTTCAATGTGTTAATTCTGTTTGATACTGGACTCTAATTTAACCCACTGCTCTGCTGTCAGGATTGCCCCCGTCTTGCCTCTCTCAGGGTAATACTTGTTGGTAAAAGGAGCATTTGGCCCCGGTGTTACTGGCTGGTGTTAATATAAAGCTGATATCAATATCAGCTTACAGCTGCTGTCAAGCTCAGCTCGCAACACCTGGGGGTCAGTCTCACTGGGCTGGCTGAGGCTGCTGTCATGCTCAGCTCGCAACACCTGGGAGTCAATCTCATTGGGCTGGCTGAGGCTGCTGTCAGGCAGCGTGAGGCAAGCGTCACTGTCAGGTTTCCCTAACATTATTGGCTGCATCGCCTGTCAGTCCGTGTCACTGTCAGGAGGTGGGCAGCACCTCGTTACAGCGTCAGAGACCGACTGGCTGCTCACTCCCTGCCTCGCCAAACAGCCTGCGTCAGTGTCAGCATCAGCTGCTCACAGTTTCACTGTCAGAGCCTGATGGCCCCTGTCAGCTGTACTTTAACTTTCACCTGCCCTTCCCAGATACTCAAGGCCTGTCAGGGGCTACATGAGCCTCCTGCGGTATCTGTTGTAAGTGCACTTCCTGTGGAATCTGGCCTAAATCAAAATGATGCTGAGTTTGAGGCATGTCACCTTCATGGTGTCTAACACCATGCTGTCTTTGACTTTGGTCAGCATGATTTCCATGATGATGGCCATGGTTGCGATTATGGCCATGGCCAACGCCACGAGAGTGAGCGCCATGATTATCCCCATGGTGGCCATGGCCATGACCGTGGTGATGCCCATGACTGTGACCATGTCTGGTGTCATCCTGTTCAGCTGGGACATCAGGCTGAGCATCCACTTTCTCGTTGCACTCCTCAGGGATCTCAGCATTCTGGAAAATGCAAGCAGAGATGAAATAGGTTCCAGTTCCATGAGCTTGCATTTCATTAAATGATTATTATATGATGAGTATATTATTTCACTTAAAAAAATATTTTCTCTCAGTTGGATTTGATCTATACCTCATGTGTGCACTCCCCACACAGGCGTTTGCAGTAGGTATCTTTGATTGCCCTCTCAATATGGCCCTGTCCAATGATGGAGTATGGAAGTGAAATGCGGTGGGTGAGACGGCCACACCTGATTGCAAAGGGACAGGAAAGCATTGTGAGATTAAGTCTATCCAAAACTATAATGAGCTGTTGATTTTCCCTTAAAAAATGTGAGTTATCCACTTAATATCAAACCTGTCATAAATGAAAAAGTCATCTTTCTCTCCACCCAGTGTCTGCCAAACATCAGGCTGCTGCTCGACCTGCTTGTAGAGTGTGATGTTCTTGGAAAGTTTCTCCTCCAGCAAAGGGTGCAGGCGCTGGGATCGCTCCCCCTGGTGGTTAACGACCATGTAGACTACATTCTTGAAACCCTGACTGTCCAGCTGCAGCTGTAGGCCATCTATTCTGCTCAGATGAAGGACACTGGGAATCAGTATCAAAGTAATTTGCTTTCCTGGAATGTCTTCTACAAATATGACTGTTTTTCAATATATACTTATCCCATATCATTTCTTTCCCACTTCCTGACTAAATTAGCAATCTGTTGTGCTTTGCCATGGATTTAGGCGTTCAGGGCTGATGCACAGTAATGTCACTTTTTTCCTTCATAAATAATCAAAAATGCCAGACAAAAGGTCAAACTATATGATTATTTTTACATGCTGGGCACATACCTGGAAGCCTGCACCAAGCAGAACAGTCAGCTGGCCTGTAAAAGGGCCACCACCGTTACTTGGCCTATTGACCCCTTCATCGGCTCCGCGTCTCCTATCCTCCAAGCTGGAGGTGGCTGACAGCGGGGCCCACCCCCCTCACTCTCTGCCCCACCCCCATGGAGCAGGCAGAGAGTGAGGAGCAAGCTGAGGCCTGCCCACATCCCTGTGGCGCCTCCTTACGGCCCCAACCTTCTGTGCACAGAGAGGAACAAGATAGAAAAACAGGAAGAAACAGAAATTTACAAAACTCAGCAGAAAAATGTAGCATGATTGTACAAAAGGTCAGAGAAGGCTTATCATTATTACATTCCTCAAATCATACTAGGAATTTTCCTGAACTAGACATAGAGTATATACTGGAAACTGTGGAACTAATAAAAGTGAACAAAGCACTTTATGTGAAGTTCCTAAGTTTTCAATGGTGTTGCAATACAAATTTAAGTCCAGTGATGCAGTAAATTTAAAATCAAATAATATAATTTAACAGGAGGCATGCTTGATTATTAAAAAGTGCATTCTGCATTGCACACATGCATGTCAAGCAGAAAAGTTCAAGTAGAAAATAGTTTCGTTTTAGTTAATGCAAAATGGAAACACTTGTCAATAACTCTGTCTTGCAAAATACCCTGACATCTGGTTATTCTGCTTTTAACAATTTAGTTGTTAAGTCACAGTAGTTAAATGTTGCCTTATGTGTATTTACTCTATGTAAATCAACAGAATATAATAAATATTGTCACTTACCCTTTGGTTAAAACGTTTTCTACCCTCTGTTCAGCTCTGCACTTCTGAACCTCTCTGAACAAAAACAAGCCTCCTCCTCCACTGCTCCTCCTTAAATAGTCTGCCTGTTGTTTTTCTGTCAGGAAGGAGGACAAAGTTCAGCTGCAGCAGTCTGCTGATCGTTACACTTTTATCAAGATAAAAAAAGTCAAAGTGCATGAAATCCGCTTGCTGACAGGACACATGTTTTTAATGGAACGTGTTCAGTTTGCAGTGGGCAGTTTGTCAAATGTGATTCCATTAAGGAAAATGTGTGAGAGCAAAAAGTTTTCTGTCTTATGTAAGCGCTGGAGATAGTGCATAAATTTGACTTGTAAATCAAAGTGGTTGCTTTGTTAATATGTACCATATAATATAAAGTGTATTATGAGGCCAATACTATGGGAAAATGTTGCGCAATTCTGTTTCGTACTTTCTCCAGAGTACACGGGGCGGGACTCTGGCTGGTGTCCAACGTGCTTCTGAGAATTCACACAAAAACACCTAGAAAAGGCTCATGCAATATGCACAGCTGGTACAACTAAGGAATGCTGCAGCTTAAAGTACATCAGCAGTAAGAACATGATAAGATAAACCAAGCATCTTAATTAATGAATAGTACTGAATAGCAAATTATACTCTATAGTTCTTATATGCTTCAGTTGAAAGAGGAATTTAGATCACTCAAACAACAGATGAAAAATGCAGAAATGCACATTGCAGAGAGACAGTATGGCTAAGGACCAAAAAGGAAAGGAGCTTAATTTTTTAAAAATCCTTTGAAATTTCATCACGCAATGTTAGAAGCCTCACTGACGTAAAAGGGATTGAAGTAAGCAAGACATCCAAAGTTTGATTACATAAAAGCTGTAAACGACTCAAAGTACAACTACCCTATCTATCTGCAGATGTAGGGCATGTCTTTGAGAAAGCTCAAAGTCCAGTCTGGTCTTGACTAGGCAAGCAGTTATCAGTGAGATTGTAGTTTAACAAAGAATTAAAATGCCTTAACAGACATGGTAGTGTGAATATAAGGTGATCATTCTTGCACTGTTTCAAAACCCCTGTGTATGTCTACAAGTTCAGTTTTTCACATTGCCGTGTTGATATATTTCATACAAAACAGATGACAGATGGAACAGCAGATCTCCTGCTGAGTCAAAGAGTTTGTGCCAGGAACACTCAGGCCAAATACTGTAGCAATGTCTGTTGACAAGGTAGTGTAGTTTTACCTTAGAGCTAGGGGATAGGAAGTAAGGGAAAACACCAGCAGTTCTGCATACTCTAGGAAGTAGGTAAAAGTACAAGAGATACTGCACACTTAAAGTATGTGGAGGATATGCTGTTGCAGGCACAGTCACAAACAGAGTGTATCGAATGAATATGACTGCTGTTTATGAATTCAATAGAATTTTATTCATATAGCGCCAATTTATATAGCGCAATAGTTGCTTCAAGGTGCTTTACATTGTAGAGCCTACAGTATTAGAGAGAAAATTCCAACCATCAGATGATTCCCTGTAAGCAAGCATTTGGCGACAGTGTGAAGGAAAAACTCCCTTCAAAGAGGAAGAAATGTCTGACAGAACCAGGTTCAGGGAGGGGCCGCCATCTGCTGCAACTGGATGGGGTTGAGGGGAAAGAGAAGAGAAGAGAGAGATGGGGGGGGGGCTTTGCTGGTGACACTATTGGCGATTTATTTAAACTCCAAGGCATACTTAACCAGCATTCTGCAGCAACATACCAGCCCATCTGGATTCCAGTTAGTAGGGCTATCATTTGTTTTTCAACAGGACAATGACCCCAAACACACACCCAGGCTATGTAAGGGTTATTTGATGAAGAAAGAGGGTGATCGAGTGTTGTGTTGGATGAGCTGGCCTCCACAATCACCTGAGCTAAACCCAGCTGAGATGCTTTGAAATGAGTTGGACCACAGAGTGAAGGCAAAGCAGCCAACAAGTGCTCAGCACCTCTAGGAACTCCTTCAAAACTGTTGGAAACCATTTCAGGTGATTACCTCATGAAGCTGATTGAGGGAATACCATGAATGTGCAAAGCTGAAAGCAAAAGGTGCCTACTTTGAAGAATCTAAAATCAAAAAGATATTTTGGTTCATTTAACACTTTTAAGTTTACCACACAATTCCTTATGTGTTCTTTCATAGTCTGTAAGACTTCAGGATTAATTTACAATGTAGGAAAAAAAAGAAAAACATTGAATGAGAAGGTGTGTCCAAACCTTTGACTGGTACTGTATAATGTAAAAAGTCCTGATCCTAGCACAGAGCCCTGTGGAACTCCATGACTACCGTTTGGGTGTGAAGACTCCCCATTTACACAAACAAATTGGAGTCTCTCATGCAGATATGATTTGCACCAGTGCAGCACATTTCTTTTAATACTGTGTTTTCTCTGTCGTAAAATATTATGAAAAACAGTATCAAATGCTGCACTGAGGTCTAACAGGACAAGCACATAGATTATTCCACAGTCAGAGGTCATAAGAAGATCATCAGTAACCTTCATTGGTGATGTTTTGGGGCTATGGTGGATTCTGAATCCTGACTGAAATTCTTCAAAAGAACATCACCTGATCAGGGCAGTGGAGTGTTGAAACTTCGCTGTAGCTATCAGATGACACAGTGAAACATGACATGACTCACTTTCCAAGTTATTCATTTATAACCTATTTTAATGTCACACTGACCAAATTACAATAGTGCATATAATTTTCAACAGCGGCAAACTACTATTCACCAAACTAGTGCATATTAAAGAGCTAAAACTAATAGTGGAAAAAGTACAATATCTTAGAAACCTCCTATACAAAAACCTCTCTCCCAGTGTGAAAGAAAAATAAGAAACAATCATGATGGACCACACAGTAAGAGTGGTGTTCAGACTCCTCACATTTGTCCCACTTAATTCAGACCTGGTGCACCCATCTCTTCAACTCAATGGAGCTTCCGGCCTTCAGCTGGAATTTTTAAGATGATTCACTTGGGCTTTAACCTGTGTTAATAATCAAGTGCCCTGTCTAAGTAATTCCCCATCTATTCTGCAGAAAGATGAGCTTAATAGAACTTTGATGTCTCAGTCGTCTTCATATACAGGGGGAAGAGCTCCATTTGTCCCTTTTCCTGTTTGCTTACTTTTATTTTCATTTGCCATATACCGAGAAAGAGTTAGTACACACTAATACTAATTAAAGGAAATGAAAATTGGACTTCTGTTTAATTAAGTTTTATTTTCCAAATTAACATGAGTTACGTGGCCTAGTGGATTTAATTAAAATTTAGAAAGCATTGTTTTTGTCTAGTTATAATACATGATGGTCGTCTTTATTTGCCCTCAAACAGGTAAATGTTTGCTTTTTTGCCACTGTCACCAAGCAACGGTCCCCGGCGTCTTTGACTTCGCAAGGGTTTCTGGGAATCCGAGGCCCGAGGATTGAACGACCGCCCTTTTTGGAGCAACGAGAGTAGGACAGCGGTACATGCGTCGAAGGACATATTATCGCAGAATAACTTTCTGAAGCATCATAACGAGACTTGAGGTATGTATGCTGATGGCTTGCAACGTGTATTTCGACCCTCGACGGTTATAATTAGAAAATCTGTCTGGGAAAAGTGTATTTTAATGCGCGGTTTGATGACGTAATGTTGATTGTCAAACGCGAAATGGCGAGCGTGCTAAGAGGCCCGTTACCTGCAACACTCTGGAGCTGTACCATGTTTATTTCCGTCGTGTTTCTGACCCGAAAGGGTTGTAGCGCTATATATATTCCTGGTAAGCTGAGCTGTGGTGATATGTATCCGTTGAGTGTGTGAAATTGCTTATTTTATGCCTCGGTTGGGCGCAGGGTTGTGTGTTGGCTAGTTAAGCTAACACGGAGCTGAGCTAACATGTGCCAGAAAAGGGGTTGAACTACATCAAATCTTCAGTAGTAGTATTTCATTCCGGGTAATAATTCATATGGCAGCTAATGATTTCTGGATCAGTTCTCCTTCCTTTCGAAACACAGTTATTTAATCTTAAACATGTTCCCTTTATGGAAAAACTTTTGACTTCTAAACTATTTAATTGTACATAAAATGGTGATGTTGCTTACCAAGAATCAAAGAAACAAACAAGCGGAACTCGAGAAAGTGGGAAATATGATGTGGTGCAAATAAAGTACAATGTAACAATGGGCAACTTTCTGTCTGTCAACGTAAGGTTCAGTCACATTGTTTTTACTTACTGGAACAGTCTGGCTGGATTATTAGGGTCAAGACTTTTTAGGGTTTTTATGGTGCGTTTCCTCATTTGGTATGCACTGCTAGGCCTTTACTGCAGGTTCATTCAGTTCCTGCTTGTTTGAGGGTCTGTCTTCCATCAGTTTTGTTGTCAGTAACTGAAAAGCATACTCTGTTGGGTTGAGATCAGGTGGCTGAATTGGTCATTGAAGAATATCTCCCGGTTTTTTTTTTTTGCCTTGAGGAACCTTGCTTTTGCAGTATGCTTCAGGCCATTGTCCATTTGCACTGTTAAGGCAAATGCATTTGGTTGAATCTGAGCAGAGGGTATAGCTCTCTACACCTGCTGCGTGTGTCAGCATGATCAATAAACACTAATGAGGATGTGGTATGCTTTGGTTTATGAGCTGTTTCTCTCCTCCTCTATACTTTTCTCTTACCTTTGTTCTGGTAGAAGTTAATCTGTCCTGGATCTTTTAGACTTTGTCTTGCAAAGTCTAATATGGGCTTCATTTTTTTGAGTGTAAGTGGTTTGTGCCTTGTTGTAAAACCTCAGTTTTTCCAGACAGGACAGCATCTCTTGATTGCAGACAATGGTATGCCTGCATCCTCGAATGTTCTTGACTTATTTAGATGTTAAGTAGTTTCTGTAAACCAGGAAAAGAGTTATAGAAGCGTTTTGCAATCAAGCAGTTGAGTTGTCTTCCATGGTCTTTTGGTGTTGCTGAGCTGGCTGGTGAATTTCTTTTAAAGAATTCACCACATAGTTGATCTGGCCACTCTTAAAGTTTCTGCTGCCTCTCTGATAGATTTGTCTTCATTTTTCAGCCTAATGATGATCTTTTTCACTTGCATGAACACCTCTGTGAACCTCATGTTGAGAGTTCCAGTGAAAAACCAAATCCAAGTTCAACACTTGAAATTAACACCAGATCTTTTGTCTGCCTAATTTTTCATGGAGATATATGTAGGCATGCCTCACCTGACCATGAAACTGCTTGTCAGGTGTTCATTTAACTAATTTCTAAACAGTTAATGCAGTATTTTTGCATTGGCCCCTTAAATCAAAGCTGAACGTCTGAACTTCAATCTCATCTTGGTCATTTAATTTAAAATGTATTATGGTGGTGTGCAGAGGCAACATTGCCATTGTCCAAATACTTCTGGACCAGACTGAATGTCTGTGTGAGTATTGTAAACAGTGGAGTTTGAGCACGCCCTACTGGACAAAGTGCATGTTGACACCATTTCTAAATTAACCCAAATATTTTTGTGGCTTTAGCCAAAGCACCAGCATTCTGAAAAGTTTCATTGTCTCTTAATGCACGATCCTTTGGACCTTTTTTTTTTTAACAGCACTAATTTTTATATATTGCTAGGTAAACACAGGTGTTAGTAATAACATTAACTAAACAGAACCTTTATTTAATGCCAGTTTGTAATTAATAATATTATATCACAGTAACATTTTAATGCAAATACATGAAGGGATAATCTGTTCTGTATCTTCCACTCTTCCTACAGAAGAAAAATCAGGGAATAATGGCAGCGGAGGTGGAGGTGGAGGTGGAGGCCAGTGTGGGCAGCGAGTACCCAGCACATTACAAAGTCATGATGGACAAACTTAATGAACAGCGACAGCTGGATCAGTTTACAGATATTACCTTGATTGTGGATGGTAAGCAGGCATTCAGTGTAAGTAATCTTCATAATGTGAAGGTGAAATTCTGAAAGATTTCCATTTTTCATGTCTTTTCCAGGACACCAGTTCAGAGCCCATAAAGCAGTGCTGGCAGCATGCAGTCAATTTTTCCACAAGTTCTTCCAGGATTTCACTCAAGAGCCACTGGTGGAGATAGAAGGTGTTCTGAGTCTGTTATATTCAGGAAACTCATTCACATCTTTACAGGAAATCTATGCCCAGACAGACTGTTGGCCATTACTGGAGGAATTGTGTTGTTACTGGAAATGTAGTAGCTAAGAGCAGATACAGATTTACAAAACTGGATCATGAATTCAGTACAACATTTACAAAAGTTTTTTTTTTCTTCCAAATAAGCAGTTTTGATCATAGCTTTAGCCATAATGGATTGAGATTGGTGAGGAGATTACTGTTTGAAAACTTGATAACATAACAATGTTGATCTGAGAGGACACATTACAGTTTGTTAATAAATATTTTGATGCTCTGGTGAGAAACTTTGTAATGGTAACATTGTTTAAAATTACTTAAGACCTGTTTTGCGTATCGACTTTAATGTATCTAATGCAGGTGATACTGGTTGGTGTTTGAGCTTGACTAATTTATCAGTCTAGCTCTGGAGTTTTTTTTTTATTTTATAGAACATTGTCTAAAAGCTTGTGTTGGCTTGCCTGATTGTTTTCACTTCTAGAATGACATCACATTCCCACATCTTGAAAGCATTCTCTAGTGATAGGAACATGACCTAAAATGGCATTATCTGTTGGCTAAGTTTAATAATTAACAAAAATCACGTTATTACATGCCTGTTATTATAACAGTTTACTCGACTAGATGCTGAACTACAGCCTTGATGTATCTTCTGAGCTGGGAATTTGCCGACAGACAGATGTCTTCTTTTCTTTGTTACAATGCTACCCAAGAACAGCTTTTCCTAACCACTGCTTTTACTCTGTATTTTAACAGGCGTGAGCAACACTGCCTTTCGTCAGCTGATGGAGTTTACATACACAGCCACACTAGCTGTAACTGGTGAAGAAGAGGCGTATGATGTCTGGAAAGCTGCTGAGTACTTACAAATGCAGGAAGCCATCAAAGCACTCAACAATAAGTGAGAACTCATCACTTTTGGTGCTGTAGTATTTACCAGATTTCACAATGGTGAAATGTTTATTAAGCTGGAAAGACTCTGAGGTATAAACATTTGACTTTTTAATGATCATCTCTTGTAGAATAAATGAAAGTTCTTCACTGCCAGCAAGGAGCAAAGGAAAAAAGAGGAAAATTGCTGAGACATCGAATGTGATTACAGAAACCCTACCCTCAGTGGAAGGGGAGCAGGTCAGTATGCTTGCAGCTCACTTTCAAAGTCCACGGTCTAATGTGAATACCAGTGAGCTTCATTTCCTACATTTAGTTGTTAAGAGTGAATACTTTCCCTGCCCTGCAGGTGGAGATTGAAGTTATAGGTGATGGGGCCATCGAGGTGGAGGAGACGGGGCTTGAGGAGGTGGTCGACGCAGCAAAGAATGCTCAAGCGGCATCAGATGATTCTGCTTTGGCTCTTCTTGCTGATATAACTAGCAAATACCAGCAAGGGGAACCAACAATACAGGTGATCAAGAAGGGAGGAATAGAAGAGGTAAAAAACCTGAATTATACATTCATGTAAACTAAATATATGCATGAAATTATTAACTCAAAATTGTTTTGTTTTTGTTGTTTTTTTGGGTGTGTTTGTGCCTAGCATGAGGTTGTGTATCATGAGGAAACTGTGACTGCCTCCAAAGTGCTGGAGAATGTCGAGATTGTTGAGGTCCAGATTTCCCAAGCAGACAACATGTTCCGTTGCAACAAGTGTGACCGCAGCTTCAAGCTGTACTACCATCTTAAACAGCACTTGAAAACACACCTGGGCTCACTGGAGAAGCCCCATGTGTGTAGCCACTGTGGTAAAGCCTACACACGAGAGGGTGCCTTGAAGCAGCACGTCAGTACGTTTCATTTTGATGCAGAGGAACTGTCTCGAAACCAGAAACCCCAAAAGAAAGTGCATGTTTGTGAATACTGCAAGAAACACTTTGACCACTTCGGACACTTTAAGGAGCACTTGCGGAAGCACACAGGTGAAAATTCATGCAGAAATACATGGATCTGGCAATTAAATATAATTTATCATATTTGTCCAGCAAATTATTATGCTTCTGACATTGATGTATGTGTGTCTTTTGGTGCCAATCTTTAGGTGAGAAACCTTATGAGTGTCCAGATTGTCATGAGCGATTTGCACGGAATAGCACGCTGAAGTGCCATATGGCAGCCTGTCAGAATGGGGCAGGAGCCAAGAAAGGGCGCAAGAAACTCTATGAATGCCAGGTACAGTTTGTCCTCAATCAAGGCCATCCATAGCTCAATGAGGGGCTTCAAGAACTTAAGCAATTTAATTCTAATTAAAAACAAAACATTAAAATTAAATACATATATATATTTGTAGAATGCTGCTTTTTTTTTAATGTTGTAATACAGTCTGGGTAGCAATGAACAATGGTTGCAACTGTCTTGGTTTCAGTCCGTCTGTGATTTGAAGCTATAGAAATAAAATTAACTTGTAAAGCATTTTCAGTTTGAACCACACATTATGTACATGAAGTGCAAAACATATCAGAGATTACTCATATTTACATCAAAATTAATGTGGTCACAGAGAAAAGGAATCGAAGAGGGTGGCAAAATTGTTAGTATCTTTTTGGCAGTTGCTCCTCTGCCCCAACCAAGAGTGAGTGTGTTTGTTCTAAAATAGGGCTGCAACGATTCCTCGACTAACTCAAATAATTTGATTATAAAATAAATTCTGGTCACAAATTTGTTGCTTCAATGCTTCGTTTAAACTCTGCAGTGCTCAGGTGTCACCATATAAGCGGAGCTTTTCACCCACATTAGCAGCATTAAAGTTCTCCGTAACTGCAACGGATTTCCGTCATTGTTTAAATGTGGATAGAAGTGTATTTAGGAGGATGCTTGTGAATACAAAGCATTACAACATTAAACTCATGCAGCCCCCAGTTTTTCAAAAAAAAAAAACACTGACGCGACAGCAGCATTTGTTTTTCGTGTAGTCTGTCTGCACATGAGGCACGTGCAAAGAGGCGGAGCCATTATCAAGACGGTGAGCTTAGGTGGAGCAAAAGGAAATGTTTTTGTCCAAAGCAGCAGCTTTTTTTCTTTTTTCTTTGTAACCACCATTAAAATGTTTACTGGGAAACAGCTGTAGGAGCCCTTTATCGACCACCTGATCAGCAAGTGTCAGCGTGAAGAAAAGAGAACTTTGTAGCTGCTCCATCCACCGCTGTTTGTTTCACACAGCGAAAAATGCAAACTACAGAAGTTAAAATATGCAGATGAATAAGACAAAGGCATTTCTTATCCGATTACGCAATTAATCGATGAATTAAGCGATAGAATACTCGATTACTAATATAATTGATAGTTGCAGCCCTATTCTAAAACATCTGCTTTCTTTCATCAGCACAGCAGACATTCTAAGATAAAACATATTCCACTATCAGTAATTGTAGAGATTAGCACCCACCCAGGAGCAGCTCTCTCCTGTTTCTTTACAGATCAGCTGAGGAGTTAAAGGAAAATTGCAGTTCAAAGAGTCATTGGAGCTGCTTCACATCTGTTTATAAGCTATCATACATGAATCTGTACATTATCACACTGAACACGGTGGGCATGGAAAAAGACCCCACATTTTGCCAAAGCGTGTCTTCAAACTCAGTGACTGAACTAGGAAAATATTTCATGGATGAATTCTGATAAAGCTAACAATAATCTTGGATTCCATTGTAATGGATATTTGGCAGTTTTATGAAATTTATAACTGCTTTGATTAAACTGTTAATTTTCTGGTATTTCTTGGCAACCTCCACATCATCTTGGAATGCAGTTTATTGTATCAGGTTATTCCCTATGTTACTGTTCTGTGAACGTGACCTCCTTATTTGTCCTCCACCTCCCCAATCAGGTCTGCAGTAGTGTGTTCAACAGCTGGGACCAGTTCAAAGACCACCTTGTGAGCCACACCGGGGTCAAGCCCAACCACTGCACTGTGTGTGACATGTGGTTCACCCAGCCGAAAGAGCTGAAGGCGCACCTCAAAGAGATCCATTCCATCGAGGATAAGTCAAGCGACGAACTGGTCATTACTGACTCTGCAACAACTGCTACTCTCACCATAGCAGCGCAGAGCATAGGAGGAGCTGAAACTGTCCTCTTGGAAGATGGTATTCAGGTTGAACATGTCACAGTGGAGCCTGTAGATGTGATGGAGATGGAAGAGACTGCCACGGTTGTAGTGGAGGATGGAGGGGTGGCAGAAATGTGTGAGGAGGACATGGAAAGATTAAAACAGGCTGGAGTGCAGATCCAGGTTGTGCATGTGACCACAACTGAAGTTGATGGACAGCAGGTGGTGAACTCTGAGTTGGAAGTACAGATGGAGGGAGAGATGGTGACTGTTGAAGAAGCAGAACAAGCTGTGGTTGTATGAAAATGTGAAAAAGATTCTTTAATGAACTGCTGGACACTCTTAGTCCTTTAACAGCTTTATTGTTCTGCAGTGGACACTTTATTTTTTTGTACACATCACTGCATGTGAGATACTGCATGTCACCTCAGTATGTCCTGGTGTGTGTTACATTGAATGTCTCTGTTCCCACCGCCTTCACTCTTATAGGCAGTTATCACTGTCTTGCTGTAGGTGCTGTCTGCCATCTTATGCCATATTCTCGGCATCTGCAGTGCTTCATCAATCCGTTTTTGTCTTTTTCTTCAAATTTCTATTTTGTTTTTTGAACGTGGCTCACTTTCCATGATAAATTGACATTGATGTTGCTGCAGCTCATATAACACCTGATGTATGCTGACCAATTCTTTTCATGGTTAATGCTGATGTTTATTTTTAATAACTTTTGGTGTTTTGTAGGGAAAAAAACAGCTATAAAATAAAACTGGTTTCAAGAGTGGGCTAGTTTTGCATCTATATACTGAGATCTTGAAGATTAAAAATTAGCATATTAAGGTACAACACCCCCACCCCTTTCCCCTTAAAATTAGAAATGCAAACTTTAGCTTTGTGCTAACAAGTTTGGTTTTTTACATTTATCAGATCACTGATATATACAGTGGGGGGGGGGATTGCTTGATCACCTGCTGAATTTGTAAGTTTGTTCATTTCTTTGTGAGCACTGTCTTAATTTAATGGTAGTTTTATTTTAATGGAGAGAGACAGAATATTAACCAAAAATCCAAAAGAAAAACAAACATAAAAGTTGTACATTTTTTTGCATGTCATTGAGTGAAATGAGTATTTGATTCCCAAGCAAAAGATGCTGCAGAAACCCTTGTTGGCATGCACAGCAGTAAGATGTTTCTTGCAGTTAGTGCATCAGTGCGGTGAATTCATCCTGTACCCTTAGCAGAAAAACAGTCTCAAACATAATGTTTCTACCTCCGAGCTTGACAGGGGGGATGGTGTTCTTTGGATCAGCATTTCTCTGCCTCCAAACACGACAGGTCGAGTTCATCTGACCACAGCACTTTCTCCCAAGCCTTCTCTGAATCATTTAGATGTTCACTGGCAAACTTGATGGGCCTGTACATGTGCCTTCTTGAGCAGGGGGAACTTGCGGGTGCCGCAAGATTTCAATCCATTAGAGCATAGTGTGTTACCAGTGATGTTGGTGACTGTTAACTCCAGTGTCTTTAGATCATTGACAAGCTCCTCCTCTGTAGTTTTGGTCTGATCCACCACCTTTCTCGTGATCTTCCACAATGAAGTGCAAATTAAATTATAACCTTTATGTAATATGTTTTTTCTGGGTTTTTGGTTGATATTCTGTCTTTCTCTATTAAAATGAAACTACCCCCCAAAAAATTAGACTGTTCATTTCTTTGTAAGTGAGCAAACTTTCAAATTCAGCAGGGATCAAATGATTATTTCCCCCACTGTGCCTGTACTGTGTTGTTTCTCAAGGTATACTGTTTAGACAGGTTGTTACCCCCAAAGAGCATAATGAAGATGTTGGTATTTGTATTAAGGAATGACGTTGCTGTTTTTGTTTTGGGGTTTGTTTATTTTTGTTTGGTTTTGACATTTTGGACTGAAGACAAAAATTTTTTTTTAAATCAAATATTTTAATATATTTGCTTTCAGGATACCAGTTGTTTATTACAACAACAACAACCCCCCCCCCCACTAATATTAGTAACTATCCACTTGACATTTTACAGCGAAGACTCAAAAATGTCAAATGGATAGTTGATTTTAATTAATGAATTAATTGTTTTTGTAACGAACGACAACTTGTGTCATGAAAACAAATGCATTTCATTTTTGATTTCATTCAAATGCTATTTCCACCTGGGTCTTTTCATTTATCTGCGCAGCCCACGCAGGTCTGCTGACCCTACCTTGAACCTCTGCTGTGTTAATAGCCTGATCAGCGATGTTCAGGTTAGGTTACCTGTTGTGTCTCGCCGCATTCACACAGCCCGGGACAGCTCCCGTGGTACTGAACCGAAATGGTCCAAATCTTGTTTCTTATTGGATACACGATTTACGGCGGACTCCTCGGGCCGCTGCTGATTCGTCGGTTCACCCGCTCGTTAAGCGGATTTCCTTCACAACAGGCTGAAACGTTGGGAAGCTGCAGCAGAGCCTGTGAGCTCAATGTCAACGGGTACTGGGGAGAATGAATTTGGCAGGAAGGTCGGTATACACTGTCGCCACGGGCTCATGAAGATCTCACCCAAGTAAGACCGATTCTCACATGTGGCATGTCGTGTTTCTTTTTTTCTTTCTTTCTTTCTTTCTTTTTTTAGTAGCGGTAGGCTTATGATTAGATGCAGTGGTTAATGGGAACTGGCCTTCTGCACGGAGAGCGACTCGCTATCATTGAATGTAGATACTCAGATCAATCAGCGGACGCAGTTTATTTCCTCGATAACGGGGTTTTGTTTGAAAATGTATTTCTAAAACCGAAATCGCAACCTCAGTTCATATACCCGCTGGCTACCCAGCAGTGGTATCTCGTAATTTCTGAGGGGGGGTTATAGAGCTCCTGTAGTGCACCCAAATTTTACTAGACTGGGGATTAACATCTCTGCGTTTTTATAATCTCGTGGTCTACCTCTTTTCTTTTCTTTTCTGGCCACGATTGCATTCAAAATTCAAGTCATCAACTCCTCTTCCAGTTGCACATTTACGCATGTAACCTACACAGTCATCACTTAACTGGGGGTCCACCAAAACTGTTCAGCTTCGCTAAAAGCTTTTGAAAAGACTTGATTACACCAAGCTATGAATGAACGCAGTCTGGCTCGAACCCCTGTTGCTCTTTGGTGTCTGTTTTTATTTGTTTATATGACAACTGCCAGTCATTTTTCAAAATTCACCTTCTTTCTCATCAAAATATCTTCCTCTGTAGGAAAGGCTTGGGAGCAATGTTTTGCTTCTTCATAGCCTGCTGTGCTGATTTTAGTGACTTATATTATACACAAAGAGAAAAGCAAAAATTATTCAGAACCTTCCCTGCAGTTATAAGGAAATGATAGGAGATTACACAATACGAAAATTAAATACTATAAAAAAATTAAATTAAAAAGTTAATATTTTGTGTCTTTTTGGTTTGCTGCAAGGCATAAATACCTGTGAGATGTGAGAAGTTAAGCAATTAATCTTTACTGCATTAAGTAGTGTACACTTAGACCTGAAGCTGAACCTATTTCTGTGTTTTAGAAGCATAAGAAGAAGAAAAAAATAGCCTTTTTAAGTTAATTTTATTTCCACTTGAAGTACGTTTGTCCTTAAATTTTATTCTTTTGATGGTCACTCAGTCAGAGAACATGAAACATTGTGCTTCATGTGTCTTTCTTTGATGCACACCTCTTTGATGTGCTGATAGTGAATAACATGCAAACTCTGACAGCTCTTTAAAGCCAGAAATCATAAATGACCAAATGGATTTAGTTTTGAAGGACCAGATGCAGAATTTTAGGTGTCTGCATTGTCCTGTTATTGCGCTCCCCTCTAATGCTGCTAGAGTGACTTCGGTAAAGGCCTCAGAGACGTATCTAGCCCCCTGTTGCTTCCCAAGATACACATGAATCTGCACAGTACTTTTTGTTCTGTATTGCCAGGCTTAGGGAATACTATCTCAGGTGAATATGGAGCAGTCATGCTGCATTAGAAGAAAAAAGAAAACTGAAATGATCTGCAATTAATTGTAGGGGGAGAAGTGTACATGCACATGTATTTAGAAACAACCTAAGGAGTGTCTTTGCAAAGCTACTTTGACAGTTATTTCCTAGTACTTCAGTTGCTGTGTGTCCTTAGAAGCCTCTAACACTATGGTTTGGACTGTGTGTGTGTGTGTGTGTGTGTACAGGTGGTCATAAAATTAGAATATCATGAAAAAGTTGATTTATTTCAGTAATTCCATTCAAAAAGTGAAACTTGTATATTATATTCATTCATTACACACAGACTGATATATTTCAAATGTTTGTTTCCTTTAATTTTGATGATTATAACTGACAACTAATAAAAACCCCAAATTCAGTATCTCAGAAAATTAGAATATTCCTTAAGACCAATACAAAAAAGAATGAAAAGTATGAACATGAAAAGTATGAGCATGTACAACACTCAGTGCTTAGTTGGGGCTAATTTTGCCTGGATTACTGCAGCAATGCGGCGTGGCATGGAGTCCATCAGTCTGTGGCACTGCTCAGGTGTTATGAGAGCCCAGGTTGTTCTGATAGTGGCCTTCAGCTCTTCTGAATTGTTGGGTCTGGTGTATCGCATCTTCCTCTTCACAACACCCTATAGATTTTCTTTGGGGTTAAGGTCAGGCGAGCTTGCTGGCCAATTAAGAACAGAGCTACCATGGTCCTTAAAGCAAGTACTGGTAGCTTTAGCACTGTGTGCAGGTGCCAAGTCCTGTTGGAAAATGAAATCTGCATCTCCATAAAGTTGGTGAGCAGCAGGAAGCATGAAGTGCTCTAAAACTTCCTGGTAGATCGCTGCGTTGACCTTGGACCTCAGAAAACACAGTGGACCAACACCAGCAGATGACATGGCTCCCCAAACCATCACTGACTGTGGAAACTCAAGCAACGTGGATTCTGTACCTCTTCTCTCTTCCTCCAGACTCTGGGACCTTGATTTCCAAAGGAAATGCAAAATTTACTTTGATCAGAGAACATAACTTTGGAGCACTCAGTAGCTGTCCAGTCATTTTTGTTTTTAGACCAGGCGAGATGCCGTCACTTGTTCAAGAGCGGCTTGACACAAGGACTGTGACAGCTGAAACCCATGTCTTGCATACGTCTGTGCTTCTTGAAGCACTGACTCCAACTGCAGTCCACTCTTTGTGAATCTCCCCCCAAGTCATAGACTTCAGGAGGAAGCCACCCCCTACAGCACCGGTGACATCCAGGGAAAGGACATTGAGATAGTGGTCTCTTACAAGTACCTGAGTGTTGACCTCAACAACAAGCTGGACTGGACTACAAACACAGACGTCCTGTTCAAGAAGGGCCAGAGTCGACTCCACCTGCTGAGGAGACTGAGGTCCTTCGGTGTCTGCAGGACTCTGTTAAAGACTTTTTATGACTCAGTGGTAGCATCTGCCCTTTTCTATGCAGTAGTCTGCTGGGGGGGGGGGGGAATGTACCGAAAGGGACAGGAGCAGGATGTCCTCTGGAGTGTGTGATGGTGGTGGGTGAGAGGAGGATGTTAGCAAAGCTGACATCCATTATGGACAACCCCCATCACCCTCTGCATGAGACCATGGGTGAGCTGAGCAGCTCCTTCAGTCAGAGACTGAAACACCATCGCTGCAGGAAGGAGCGCTTTCGCAGGTCATTCATCCCAACAGCAGTTAGACTGTACAACACATCATGATGTCATGAGTCACTTGGACACTTTACCTCCACTGCCATCACTTTATCCATACAGCACATATACATCTTATTTATTACACTCTCACCCATATAATGCATACGGTGTGTGCTGTGTACCTTACCGGCTACAAATGTATATAGTGTGTTTGATATCTGTATATAGTTTTTTGATGTGTGTGTATATGTGTGTATATGTATATGTGTATTGATATTGATATATATTTTATGTATATAGTGTTTTCTATTCTATTTTATTTCATTTGTTTTTATTCATTCTTTCATTTTTCTCTGTACTGAGCTGCTGTAATGCGCAAATTTCCCTGTCGTGGGATCATTAAAGTTTTGTCTTATCTTGCCTTATCTTATTTTTGAATTGGTTTTGTTCCACAATCCTCTCCTGGGTGCGGTTATCCCTATTGGTTGTACACTTTTTTCTACCACATCTTTTCCTTCCCTTCGCCTCTCTATTAATGTGCTTGGACACAGAGCTCTGTGAACAGCCAGCCTCTTTAGCAATGACCTTTTGTGTCTTGCCCTCCTTGTGTAAGGTGTCAATGGTTGTCTTTTGGACAACTGTCAAGTCAGCAGTCTTCTCCATGATTGTGTAGCCTACAGAACTAGATTGAGAGACCGTTTAAAGGCCTTTGCAGGTGTTTTGAGTTAATTAGCTGATTGGACTGTGGCACCAAGTGTCTTCAATATTGAACCTTTTCACAATATTCTAATTTTCTGAGATACTGAATTTGGGGTTCTCAGTCAGTCAGTTATAATCATCAAAATTAAAAGAAACAAACATTTGAACTATATCAGTCTGTGTAATGAATGAATATAATATACAAGTTTCACTTTTTGAATGGAATTACTGAAATAAATAAACTTTTTCATGATATTCTAATTTTATGGCCAGCACCTGCACTGTAAAAAATAATTTGTTGACTCAACTTGACTTAGTCAAGTAAACTTGTTGCTTTGACTCAGTTAAGTTTTGAATATGTAAAGCTTCAAGTGAACTACACTTAAATAAATGAGTTGATCCAACATGCTGTTTGTTGACTTAACTTTTTAGATAAAGTAATTTGGACTAAAAATGATTAGTTAGTTGAACTGAAAGCATGTAATCTGAACTCAGTTTATCAAGTTCAGATTACATGCTTTCACTGTCCACTATCCCTTCTCTGCATATGTCCAAACCATCTCAACCTTGCCTCTCTAATCTTGTCTCTAAGCTGCTCAGTTCAAGCAGTTTGGAGACTAAGTTGTTTCCCTCTGATGTCATTTTTCATAGTTAATGATGTTTGGCTGTGTGTGTCACTTGGGCAGCGTGTGTGTGTGTGTGTGTGTGTGGTGGTGTGTAGCTGCTGGTGTGTGTGTTTTTTTTTTTTTTTTTTTTTTTTTTTTTT
>JAMQGT020007839.1:0-55000 GCA_024447675.2 Pterophyllum scalare
TGTTATGTTTAGTCTCTTGGTTCAGTTGGATTTATTTGCTGCAGCATTACCTGTAAGTAGGACCATTCTCTTGGCCACAGTCAGCTTGGTGGAGCCTTGGAGCAGTTTCATGGCATGTGAGGTGCTTCCGGCCAAAGTGAAACAAGTGCAGCACTCAAAAAGTAGTGTGAAGTGCACTTGCTTTACTCGGCAGTTAAAACCCAGACACTGGAAACTAAACGATAACAGCATACCTATGAGAAAGCTACAGGTTCAGGGTCTCCGATAACTAATACATAGAAAGATTTTAGAAGATAAAATCACATTAAAAAAAAATCCAATCCTTTTTTTTTCACTCAAATCTGATTCAGCAGAAAGCAATGCCGTGCCTCTGTGTGTATGGTATTCCAAATAGGCAGTCTGATTCTTTCTGCACCTGACTAAAAAGTACAATCACGAAGAGCTAATTTTCCAAGCACCACATGATGATCTGTGCATGTGCCGGTTCTGAGATGGGCCGCAGGGGGTTGGTGTGGTGTTTTGCAGTGGGGAAGTCAGTGAGGAGAGGCAGGTGTCGGGGGAGGGTGAGCTGGCCTGGCGGACCATTAGCGAGAGAAACAGTGTGTGACGGGCCTTGCATTAGCTGACCTATCCTGGCTGGAGCCGTGGTTGGGTGTGCTGAATTTCTGCGAGTGCATGATCAATGGCAGTAATAAAAAGAAGGAGAAAGACAGCAGTGTGGGGGAGGGAAAGAACAAGTTGGAGCAACATGAAAAGATATGAGATAGGTAAAGCAAAAAAAAAGAAAAGAAAAAAAAAAGGTTGGCTTTACCTGAACTGAAGTATGTGATTTATTTGATTAACTATTATTTTAACCACAACAATACAATTAGCAATACATTATTGTTTCATCTCGACTCAGTTGCTTGCGTAACAACCAAGCAAATCTTTAATCTGATTTGCTGTGAACCCCTTACAGCATATACTGCATCGTCTCATACCCAGGGCAGAGAAATTGTGTTTTCTTAGATTCGAAGGAATTGCTAGTTATGTACTCATCAACAGGAACGAGTTTTGACCTGAAGAAGCTACGAGGCACCACATTTAAACCTCTTAAACAAGAAAATATTGTTACTGAGATGAGAGATGGGTTTTAAATCACTTATAAGAGTGTTGCTCACTCTGCGCACATATGATTCCTGGTAATGAACACACACCGGTTGGCACTATGCAGCACACGTGCCTTTGAGACAGTGATTGATTATCTGCTGGTCCAGCAATACTAGTCAGACAGTGTAGCTGTGCGGCATGGTGGTGTGTTTTGTGCACATAAATGTGACTTGTAGCGAGTGACCTTGTGTGCCCCTCTGCAACCCTTACTCGCCCTGCAGTGGCAGTGCAAGAGTCTGGTCTTTGGCCGTTTGCAAGGCTTAATCGCCCCTTCATGACGAGGTGTGGATGAAGTCGTGCCCCTGGCTGGCTTGGAGGAGATGCCACTTCTTGCCTTCATGCTCTCTGGGCTGTCATTTGTTGTATTTTAAAATAAAACCAGTGCTCCTACAAACTCTTGGTGTGAGTCTCCCCTTTATGTTGTGCTGGGTCGTAACAGTATGCACATGTGAGACTCTCTGCATCTCACATTCTCACTTAGTCTCCTTAGTTGCCTCTTTGTTGCTTTCCCTCTCCATGTATCGGTCTCTTTGAGGAGCTCTGAAATGATGCATTGCTTTTTGTTTTGTGGAACTTGGATCTGCCTGCAGAGCTTGTTACATCATCAACTGCAATACAGTTACATCACACACTAGACTGCTATATCATCTTATGCTACGGCTGCAGTATGGCCTGCAGGGAAGTGGTATAATGCGTAGAAATATGGTCACCGCAGTGGTGACTGTGAGCGGAAAGGTCAAGTGACCTCATAATCACTAGAACATTTTTGTGTGTGTGTGTGTGTGTGTGGGCAAGAACAGTCGGTAATAAGGTGGCAATGACCAGAAGAATGAACAGTTTGCACAGGAAGTCACATAAACACACACATCCTGTTAAGACTGAATGCTGCTTCAATTAAAAAAATAAGAACAAGAAAACATTTAGTAATCCCTCGGGAAAGTCTTGTTCTATAAATGTCCTGAATCCACTAGGACTGGGCGATTTAATCTGAGTTTAATCTCAGCGATGATTTTAGCTTCAAGTGATTATGACGACAAAATAGTCAGGATAAAAAGATTAGTTTTGTTTTATCATAAATCAACAGTCAAAATGTACAGGAAGATGAAAGCAGAAAAATAAGGCAATAGACTTTCAAGGCTTAGCATCCATCCTTAATTTTTTATTAGTTTTTTTTTTTTTTAACCTCTTGTTTAGGGTTGTGGGGGGTCTGGAGTCTCTCCCAGCTGACATAGGAAAGGTGGGGTACATCCTGGATAGATCAGCAGTCCATCAGAGTGCCAACACTCAGAGACACAGACGACTGCACACTCCCGTATCCAGACCTCCAGCCAGTTTAGACTCACCAGTTTACCCAGCAGCTGGACAGGAAAGCCACGCCTTCACAGAGCATGCAGACTCCTCACAGAAGGTGTTTGAACCCACAAGCTTCTTGCTGTGTGGTGCAGCTCTAATCACTGTACCACAGTGCCACAATAAGCCTTATTATCAGATGAATCCTCAGCCCCCTCTTAACCTCATTTGTCTAAAGGTCCAATGAGCTTATCCAATGGGTTTTCACCCAAATTTTGTCAGTGATGTTCTGGTTATGAATATTACTTGTCAAAGACACTATAGTTTATGAGAACTGTGTGTAAATAAAGCTCAGTATAGGTCATTTATTCAGTTAAAAGAAAGACAGTTGATAGTGGGAAATACAGATAAGTGAAATGGGGAAAAACCCAAATGTTAAATATTCAAAATTATCCAAATGGTAGATCAGTAGTTCATGTCCTGAGGGCTGTTAGGTTAAGTCAGTGCCGTTCAGGTAGATCTTGTGAATCAGGTTTTTACAAACCAACACTGGTGCTTTTAGTTTTAGTTTAGTTTTCTCAGAAAAGAGCTCTGCCTATGCTCAAGTTGTGCAAAACCCTCACACACCATGAGCTAACAAGAATATTAATGTGAACAGGAAGTGCAGCTAAGGAAACAAGGACATCACAAAAGGTAGCTTGCCTTAAATATTTGGCAGCAGTGCACAGCTTTCATTTTGATAAAGGCTCTCTTACACATCTAAGTCATTATCCTTGGAGCAAATACTGTAAACAGCCACCATAGTTTTGTTTTTCTTCCCCCTTTGAGATGCATCTTCATCACTGTAGCATTTGTAAAGTGAAGTGCTGGACTAAGTGAAATGTGCCACAAACCCTCACATCTGAAATCACGAGGTCTCAGGTGTGACTTAAGACTTTTTTTTTTTTTTTGGATGAGCATCATCTCTTATCCATCTGTGCACGATAAGAAGGTCATTTTATGACTCCCTGAGGTTACAAGTCATTCTTTAACTTGGCTGATGATCGAGGGTCTTCACTTCAAGAAGATTTATGATCATGTAATAATGCTAGTTATGTGATTATTTACCAGCACAAATTAAGTGTTTATTGAGTGAGTCTGATTTTCTCCTAATTCTCAGAATCATAACACACTGTGACTGTAGAGGTGAGGTGTGGTGTTTTAGGGATTACTTCAGGAGATCTGCTAGAAGTACCTGCCCTGTTATTACCTAGAAGGTTATTATTAAGGGTAAATTGGCAGTAAGAGCGGCATGGTGATGATGATGAAGGAGGGACTGTGATGATTCTAATCCTTCTCATGACTTTCAACAAGAGCTGCATTGTTAGGTTGAATATTTGGGTCTTTTTTGCAGCCTGTTGTTAATCATTACTGAGAATTCATACTCCGTCTGCAGGCATCCTTTCTGCGTTTGTATTCATTTGAAGCTCAGCAAATCGCACATGCTGCTTTTTTAAACCACCCCCATGTAGCCTTATAACATGGACCGACACCAGTAAGTCCAATTACACAGTGCTCAGGAGGCTGCATTTTAACACAGACATTATGGGTAGTTATCAGTCTGAGTGACCAGAAAGCCAGTGGGGTATGTGAGAGGCTGAAACGCACACAAGCAGCTGCTGCTGTTGTCTTTGCTTTGAATCTCAAATTTGATTGCGCCACAGCAAACAGTCTGAAACATCTTACTCTTTTTGCTTTTCATTCATCCAGCTCCTGCTGCAATTTGGCTTTGAGAACAAACACCAGTCAGCTGCACGACCTGAACAGAGGTGAGTCCTGTGTCTGTCTGTTTCTGTATGATTTGGAGGCCATTCCCCAACCCCCACACAGACTGTTGTGAGGGTGTCTTCATCCAACCAACACTCAAACACACACACACACACACAGAGCCGCTCTGCTCAGACCGCAACAGCAGTTCATGAGTTCTGCTCACTGCGTCTGAAAGAGAAAGACAGATGGAAAAATCTGAGACTGTGAAAAAAGCCATGCTTCCCCTTTGAGGAGTTCACACAAGTAGCAAACACTTAGAGAGAGAGAGAGAGTGTGTGTGTGTGTGTATACTGGTAGCCGCAGTGTGTGCGCATTTTTTTTTTTGGGGTACATCTTTGCTTTCCCGTCCAATAAGTGGCCACAGAAAAAGGCTGTCGGTATATTGACAAAAAAGGCATATTTAAGAAATTGAATATTAATATCATGTTAGTAGTACATATACAATGATATAATATATAATCATGTGCCAATAACTTCCGTTGACAATTAAAAAAATCGAAGCCATCATCATAGTAGTGTAAAAACTATGTGCAGCTGTGTCCTTGGAGGAGTGCACACAATTAAGTTTGCGTCGGTTGCATACCCTTTTTTTTTTTTTTTAAATGTTTATAGAAATTATGAATGTATTATAAGGGTGCAGTGCAGTTTATTCTGTTTTCGTTTTTTTGTTTCATTGATCGTGCAAATTTGACAAAGCATCCAAATGTCAGAGATGCATGTTAGATGATTCGAGTTAGGTTTCAAGTTGGGCCTGAGTCATTTTGCATGAATATTTTGGACTGTAATAATAAAGCTCAGTGAAAATTGTACCTTCTGTTTAGGGAGGATGCTCGGTCCTAAATTATGAGCAGATGAAAGATCTATGTGTAGGAGCAAGCCTGTGAGATGGAAGACGGAGTGATGTTCAGTTTGATGAGGATCATTACGCCTGATGATTTGCCCAAATAACCAGCAGTGAGATTTAACCGATGGGTAGTTTCCTGGTATGTCAGAAGTTTGTGCTGACTGCCTTGTAGTTTGAGCTTTTCTCACATGAAAGAACTACAGTGCAGTGTGAGTTTGTTTTAATATGATTAACATATGTTTTACATGTTGTTGAAGCCTAGCTGTAAAACTTGAAAATAGATGACATTGACTGTGTCTACCAGCCTCAAGGGGCTTTTTATATTTACAGCTGGGACCTGCTCGATCAAGCCTTATGTAGGTCAATTGTAGGGTTGTTTGGTGTCACTTGAAATTGTCAGGAAATCACCCTACAAGATAAAAAAAAACACATCAGCCCCATCTCCATGCTTCTCTGAATCCCCCTCGACACCTTTGATCATGTATCGCCGTTCGTGCAGCCTCATATTTCTTGCAAGCATGCACACACACACACACCTGCCCCCTCACCCGGTTCAGAAAGGTAACCTGCTCCCATCATGAAACATAAAACACCCAGACAGGACGAGAGCAGCTAGTGTTACGCATCACGAGATACCAGACTTGTGAAGGAGGTCTCCTCCTGTGCTCATGTTTTCATTAGACATCCCAAAGACACATGACACTACTGTCAGTTTGTATTAGAAGAGAAGTGGGTAGAAAATCAAGAAGGTGCTCTGAGCTCTGAGATTAGTTTTTTTTTTAAAGATCTGACACTGACAAGGTTTCTGAATTTGCTTAATGCTCATTACCTTCTAACCTTACCTGACCCTTTCAAGTGTGGTGCTTGGTTTTCACATAGCAAAATTTAAAAAGTAGAATTTCTCGTCTTTTTGATCCTCTCTCAGGTTTGAACGGCACTAAAGGCCACTGATGTGTTTGTTTAGTCTTACAGCTTTAGCCTTCCATCCTTTTAAGATGCTCTTATTTTTAGCTATGTAAGCTTCTATCACATGTAGATAAAACCTTTTCTCTTGAGCTCTTATCTCTGCAAACATGGACTGGTTCTTATATAGCACTTTTCTACTCTACTTTGAGCGCTCAAAGCGCTTTATACAAAATGCTTAAACAAACAAAACCTAAAGTGACTCATTTCAACCTGCGTGCACAACTTCTGATGTTAATTTAGCTTGATGGGGGAGTGAAGGAATGAATAGAGTTGTACACAACAAGATTTAGAAGCATACACTGCAGTCATTGATCATAACTGCTTTTTCCTGGGCTTTCAGGGAACTTGCACTGAAACACCCTCAAACTTTTAAGATCTACATTTAAAAATACCTTGAAGTATTTGCTCTCATAAATTCAAATCAGAATCTTCCACAGTGCTTTAGTGAATCTTAGTTCAAAATCTATCCATCTATTCTCTTCCACATGTCAGGGTGGTGGTGGGGGGGCCTGGAGCCTATCCCAGCGGTCATAGGGCGAGAGTCAGGGTACACCCTGTACAGGTTGCCAGCCTGTCGCAGGGCTCACACAGAAAGACAGACAACAAATCACGCTCACATTCACACCTAATAACCAATTAACTTAACCCTAATTGCATGTCTTTGGACTGTGGGAGGAAACCAGAGTACCTGAAGAAAACCCACGCAGACAGGGGGAGAACATGCAAACTCTACACAGAAAGGCCACCGTACTGCCCTAATAATAATAATAATAATAAAAAATAACATTAAACAATGTATCAGTGTAGCCAGATGTTGGACACTTGAATTTGCCTTCCACTGTATGTTGGTTAATTTTTTACTTTGCTTTTTCCCCCCAGTGTCAAAGTCTCTTTCATTACTTTAAATGCTTTTTTTAAATACTGTGAAAGCAAAAAGTATGTGTGCGTCATTGCTGTCAGGCACCTGCTGCACTGTTGCATCCTGTTTCAAATACAGTTACTAGATCAAAGTTCAGTCTCCTCTATCTTCTATGTTGTAGTGCCACTGCTTTTTTTTTTTTTTTTGGCTGAAGCTTACATATTTCTTTAAAAATATAAGGATATGCTCTGAAATTCAAGCAAGATTGGGAAATTTTCCTTTTTTTTTTTTTGCCTCAACCTAACCAGTATATTAAATGTGAAAGTAGTCCATTAAGTCTAAAAAATAATAGGCTATTTAAAATAGTCCAGATTTATTGTAATAGGCACTAGTAGACAGTACAGAGTTGCTAGACAACATTTAGTTTGTCACATGAGACACAAGCCACACTCTTGTAGGTGAAGGCTTTTTGTTTGATATATGGACGTTCTCACTCTGCACTTTCTGACATTACATCTACATTTACTGCCTACCAACTACCATAGTAATCACAGATTGGTAAATTGCACATCAAAGGGTTACCTACGCAACCAAAGCCTGCAATGTCCATTATAGCCACTGACCATCAGCTCCAGTGAGCTGCCCAAAGAATGACTCGCTTCAAACGCGAATGGGGTAAAAGTGCAAGAGTCACATTAAAAGAACAAACTTGAGCTAGATTATTTACTTGGCTTTATAATTAACTAAATATGTTGTGAATTGTGTTTTTTTTCTTTTCTTTTTTTTTTCAAATAAATTGTGAGAGGAGATAAAGGATTCTAATAGAGCTTTGTTAGCGTAAAAACTGGCCACAAAATGTAACAACCTGAGTCATTTCCAATAATGTGAGACTTTGAGAATGTAAAGTCAGTGTGTGTGTTTGTGTCTTACAGAGTGAGAGTAGCTCTAAGGTGCCAGATTAAAAAGTCAGAGGGTGGCAAGTTGCGTAACCAATTATATAAAATGTTATGACAGCCATTATTAAAAAAATGAATCTGCGTCACAGCATCCACTTGCAGTCACCACACCTTCACTCTGAACTTATGTAGGTCTCTGTGTGTGTTTCTTAGCTGGTTGCTGGAAAGTACCAAAAAATCAAGAGTTGATTATTTTTATGCCTTTGGGTCATTGATGACCTTTGGGTCATCCATTGGTCACTGTTCACAGTGAATGAGCTGGAGGAGGTGGCTGGGGAGAGGGAGGTTTAGGCTTCTCTGCTTAGACTGAAGCCCTCATGACCCAGACATGGATAAGCAGCAGAAAATGGATGGATGGAAATGTATTGAGGTTTGAGACCCAGATTAACCGACTACATAACAATTTCATGAATAAACTATTTATCCCTATCTGGTGATAATATTTAAAGTAGCATTTTTACGAGGCGGATCGTAAGTGAACACAAATGTAGAACAGAGACATGCACCTGCAGTGACTGCATTTGGCTTTGATAATGAAGCTGGTTAACCTGTTTTTACATTCAAAAATATTTGCGGTCCTAACCTCATTAAATCACCGTAGATGCTGTCACCCTTTATGTTTGCTTTTTTTTATGCAATTATGTCAGTACACACACACACACACACACACACAGACTGACTCTATGCCACTGATTCTCCACTTTAACATACAGCTAACTGCATTCAACAATTTCCTGCTTATGAAGAGATGTGTGTACACACACGCACACACAGAGCTGTGTCCTCAGCACAAGAGCCCTCCTATAAACTGTGGCCTACATAATGCAGTCTTTCTAACTTGACTGCACTCTCCCTCTTCCTTTTTCTAAATGGGTCAGTTCAGACAGACCAGTGGTCAGGCAGATTTCGTAAGAATCACTGCTGCATACACTGAGAGTGTGTGTGTGTGTGTGACTATCAGAGTTGTTAAATTCCTTAAGAGCTTTAGGATTTACTGTTTAAAAATTGCAAACATGAACTTTTTAAACTGTGAAATATCTGAGAAATTTACTGTAATGTTGGAAAACCCAAGAGAAGCCAGTTTTTGAATGTCTACAAATGCAGCCTCTTGTGACCATATAAGTATAACAACTGCGTGTGTTTCTGTTGTCTGGGCACTGTTCCCTAAATACCCTTCAGGAAACCACAGTGTATTTTGGGAACGCTGCTAATGTGTGGTTTGGAAAAAGTGCGTTAGGAAAGAACTGTTGTTTCTTGCTGTGTTTTCCAGCCGGAATAATAACCGTGCAGCTCACACTTAATCCTGTGTATGAAGCTGTGTTAGGCAATAATATGCAGCTCTGCTAGTGTTTTTGTTTGATAGTGTTTGTGGATTGGTGCTGGCCTCATCTGCCCATTTTTCTTATCGCTGTCTCAACATGGGGAGGATTTGTGGTCTTAAAGCCGTCAGACGGTTTGGGAGGATGAAAAATGGAAAACACTGCTGTTTGTGCCCAGTGCCAGTAATGATGGGGTGTCAGTCCCTTAGGTTTGTCTGTCTGGATGAGTCTGTTTTTGTCCTCTCTGCTCATGCTTACCATTGTCATTTTATTGGTTGTGCAGTTTGACAGTTTTACATTGCAGAAATCAGTAGCAGTTGTTGTTGTTGACCAGACTACAACAAAGCATTTTTATAACATGCAATCTCAGAAATTCACTACAATTGGTAGTGATGGCCTGATATCAACAGTTTAGACTGGTGTTGGTGGTGTAATGCTGTGGGGGATTTTTTTTTTTGTGGCACACTTTGGGCTCCTTAGTATCAACTGAGCATTGTTTGATTACCACAGCATAACTGAGTATCGTTACTGATGATGTCCGTCCCTTCATAGCTACAGTGTACCCATCTTCTGATGGCTGCTTCCGTCAGGATAATGCACCATGTCACAAAGCTCAAATCATCTCACTGGTTTCTTGAACATGACACTGAGTACTCAAAGGGCCTCCACAGTCACCGGATCTCAATCCCATAGAGCACCTTTGGGATGTGGTAGAATGGGAGATTAACATCAATTAATTAACATTGATGTAGTTGCTGAGCAAGTCAATGGAAGTGTGAATGGAAATGCGTGTTTCTGATTTCAAGTTTTGTCTGGTAATAAATAAATTTCATCTCACTGATGCACAAATGATCTGCAGTTTTCCCAAAATGGCAATGAATACTTTGTAGTACTAAAAGTGCTAACTGCCTCATGATGAGCTTTATGTCATACCTGCGGCTGGTGGACAACATGTTTCTGTTTGTTAGTTCATGTCAGTGAGGATGGAAAGTGGGTTACAAAGGACTAGTCTACTCTGCTTGTTTCCTCCTACCACAAAATAAGCATGTTGTGTGCACTTACACTGCTTTCCTCCTCTTGTATGCGAGTGCCAAACTCGGTCAGGGAAAAAAAAGATACTTTTAGCTCTGTTTATTTCTCCAGCAGTACACTCACGTGGGCACACTCAAGTGTGTGCATATGAGTTTAAACTTATTCTTCTGTTGAAATCCTTGCTTTCATTTGTTCTTCTCTCCCTTTCTTTTATCACCTCTTTACTTTTAATTTAAGTTTTAATCTAAAGGTCTTTATTGACACTTTGCACGTGTAACCACTGCACAAGGACAAACAAGCATTGTCTACGCTTTTTTGCTGCTTGTTAAAACTTGCATTTATTTATTCGAGTGCTGATATATCACATACAGGCAGTGAGAGGGGAGGAGTCATGATTCTAACTATAGACAGCTGCAAATATAAAAGGGCTCTTCTTCCTGTGTCTAAAAATGTCTTTAGCCTTCTGCTGCTACACACACAGACAGTAACACATGTACATCTTTGCAGCAGTATAGGCAGTGTGCATGCACCAGCAGCAGCTTTGTTTCCTTTCAGTGTTGAGCATTAGTCAAATGGTGGTTTTTCAGTTTGGGTTTGTGTGTGTGTGCTTGAAGCCTTTCATGCTTGACTCGAACCTAAAATTTTCTCACCTTCTTGCTTCTCAACTCTGTATTCTCACATTTTCACATGCTTAAGCTGCTGCTTTGAATGCATGGAGATGGTCTTAGGCACAAACATTCAAGCTAATTCTCCTGTCTTTGAAGTGGCACCTTTATCATGCATACAGCACTTTGTATTGTGGTTTGGCAGTCGACAGATAAGCTATGGAGCTGTCAAACAGTTCTGTAATATGGTCTCTCACACCCGTGTCTTTAAGCAGATGGTCAGAAAATTGGATCCTCAGCTCTGTGTGTGTGCTTTGTTTTTTTTTTTTTGAGAGCCTATCTCTAAAAAGCAGAAGCACATCAGAACATAAAAATATTTACAAGTAGCCACACTGGAAACAATGACCAGAAACTCACTGGAAAATATCAGGTAATGATTACCCTGCTGACTGGGCTGGCAGCACAGACAGCTGTTCACATGCAAAGCATGATGTCTTCACTTGGCTGCTTTAAAATTAAATGTTCATCCTTGAGTGCAAAGCTTAAGATGAATCAGAAAAGCTCAAGTTCAAATAACCGAGGAGAAATGGCGGCCTTCGTTTAGGCTTCTCAAAAAGCAGAAAACCATATGTATGCCACTGTGTTTGATTGAATTAAGTAAAATAATCCATGACTCAAGAAAAGCTGAAAGCTCCTGCTACCCTTTGAGTCAGCCTGGCCTGCAGCCGATGCCCTCTGTCCCTCCCACTCACACAGCAGGACAACGCTGCGCTTATGTAACCGAGAAATAGAAAAAGAATACAAGGAGACTAAACCATAGAGGAGGAAGGAGCAGAGGCTGAGAGAGCGAGCGAGAGAGTGAAGGACAGTAGCTAACCGCAGAGCCTTCATATTTTCCACTTGACAGTTTTGCATTAACCACACATTGTCCTTGTCATCCCCTTCCATCCCCATGAGTTATTTACTCATTAACAGCCATATTAAAGCAGTTACACTTGTCATATTAATAAAAATCTTCATGAAAATTTGATTAGCAAAGCTTTGTAGACAAAGCCAGAAATCCACAGTAAGCTGATTAAAGTGGAATAGCTGTAATGAAAATATGTGGCTGTTATCTCGTGCAGTGTGCACTTTTGCAATTACATCTTTTTGCTATACTGAGTGTCAAATTACTGTGAAGCTCAGGCTTATTGAAGCAGATCAGTACAGCTTTGCTTTAACCACAACAAACAAGTTCTCATCATTACCATCCATCCGAGGAGCCTGTTTCAGTGACTGCTTACTATAACAACACACTGACTGTAACACTGGCACTCATAGTACATGGTTGTATGGTTGACTGCCTCCCATCCTTTTCCTATCAGTTGCCCAAATTTAAAAAATCAGCTCAAAGTTGTGCAATTAATGGTTTATTGTTGGGGTAGAGGGTCTTGAAAAGAGCTATAGTAATGTAATAGTTTTCTGTAGTTTTTCAAGGACAGAAAAGACATCAAAACAGTCATATGTACATTTAGAATTTATCTGCATTCATATAGAATGACCAGGACCCAGAACAGGAGGACTTAAGTCACATATCCATTAACTACTATCTGGAGATCTTGCCTGCAACAAACAAACAAACAAAACAAAAAAACCAATGTTCCGTTGCCTCAATGGCAAAGCCAGTTGATTCCAATATTGTACCCTTGAAAACCAAAAAACTGTCGGCTCCTTCTGTCAATTCTCCTTATGTGGTACGTGAGGCTCATTTCCAGTTGTGGGTGCACATGTTTAAAAACAAAACAAGAATGAAACTCATCTATCGGCCGAATTTATATATTTTTCTTTTCAAATCGTCACCGTCAATAGGATGTTTATAGTAAACCAGTATGTTTCTAGTCAACATACTGAAAGTCAAGAGGCTACATTACACATGTAGATAATAAAAATTAGATACAAAGTCATGAAGTAACAACATAAAGTCAACTGTCCTTTGTCCCTGTGAAAGTGGTGGGACTGTGGAGGAAAAATGTCCCAATTCCTGTAGACTGTATTTCGGTCACCGCCCACAAGCTTCGGGTAGCCTTCAAAAGAATGACATCATGGATACAAGTGTTGAAATGAGCGTCATCTGAAGGGCAGCCGGGCTCTGCCTTGGAGATTGGGTGAAGAGCTCAGCCATTTGGGAGGAACTCGGAGTAGAGCCGCAACTCCTCATCAATAATAAGAACCAGTTGTGATGGTATGTGCCTCTGACTAGGATGCCTCCTGTTTTGGGCATTCCTAATAGGAGGCCCTAGTGTAGATCCAAAACACTTTGGTTTCCCCATGGAAGAGGTGGTCAGGGAGAGGGAGGTTTAGGCATTTCTGCTGACGCTGTTGCCCCTGCAATCCAGACCCAGATAAGTGGTAGAAAACGAATGGATAGATGTAGTTAAACCCACTGGTTTGTGAAATCTTGTTAAAGCCTTGAGCTGAGCATTGTTTTCCCTCTTGGTGGTTTTTAACTTGACATTTCAAGTGAAGGGTAGATCTGAAATGCCCTGAAGCAGAAGGCTAAAGCTCTATTGACTTTTTTTTTAACTCTACTGGGGGACGGTAATTTACACAAAAATCATCATGCTGTATTCAGTAAGGCTTTAAACCAAAAAAAGTTTGAAAAAGTTCTTAAGAAAGGGGGAAGATTTGATTAAAATGTAGACTCTCATATCTTAATGGCTTCATTTAAATCCAGTGCTGTGGTGTGTAGAGTCAGAGTTGCATACCAAAGATGTGTGTTTGTCCAGATACTCACATGCATATTAATTACAAATTCATACAATAAAATCCACTTAATGACGCTTTGCTGTTGTAAACATCAGTGTGTATGCACGTGTGTGCATTACCTTAGTGTAGATGTGTGTGTTCATTGGTGCTCTTTTCATTCACACACACCCAAACCACTGTAAGAAATGAGCCAGCCATAATTAAAAAGCTTCTGCAGAAATCCTATTATTTGATTGGGGGTGGGGTGTGTGTGTGTGTGTGTGTGAGAGAGAGAGAGAGAGAGAGAGGTATGATTACAACATGTAAAAGTGACTAGGCTCATTACTAAGGGGTGCAATATTAAGTGTGTACACATGTTATGTTTGGACACATTTCACCTCGATTAGAGTGCAGGGGAGACTACGTTCAGATTTGTGTGCAAGGGTATTCCATCATATCCGTGTACATCCCCTTTATTTATCCATTCAAAGTTTTACTGACATTACAAACCTCCTTTTTAAGAGTGACCTTACTCTATTACTCACACCAGTGAGATTCACTTTAAAAACTGATCATGAGAAGGGTGCATTTATTCCCCTCCCTCTCGCTTTCGTCATTTGCCATGACACACCCGCATACCAGGTATACACCTTAGTGCCTCCTCTCTCTCTTCATTACTCTGTAACTCTTGTTTTTCCTCTCTTGCTGTGTGTTTTCAGTCTAAGATGCCCTAGGCGGTGAGGAGGGAAATGTAAATGGCTTCCAAAGTAAAAGATGCTGTGGTGTGGTACCAGAAAAAGGTAAGACACTGGAGATTTCCCACATTTAACTTTTGTGTGTTTGGTTTCACATTGTGTGCTTTTGTATTTAGAAATAAGAAATTAGAAGGGGATACTTATATTAGATGGACTATTTTGACTTATGATTATCTCTGAAACACTGTTTTGGGAGGATTGCTTCACATTTAATAGCACCATTTATTAATTATTTTTATGCACTCTTAAATAATTTTAGTTTTAGAAGGCTGCTGTTCATTTGGTTTATTTTTTTATATATAAAAAAGAAGCTTTTGATCTGTCATATGCGCATTAAATCTTTCCTTCATAATTTCTTTAAATACTGTATTTTTTTTTATTCCTATAATTTTAGCAGTACACTGGAACCTATTTAAATAAAGAAGGCCGTTATTTTTACTCGTAAATATTATTTTTACTGCCATGATTCATACAAATATTAAAAGCATCCCAGCACATATGTTGAAATTTGCATTTTAATAGGAGTAAATCATGTTTTCCCTTTGCATTGTAGACGTGGCTGAATAAAGCATCTTTTCTGTGCGTATTAAATTATACTGATATTTTATACCTGCATGCCTCAGCTGCAGTTCTTAAACCCTCAGCAGTATTTATCACCTGCGATTATAATGCTGATTATTGCGAGCTGTGTCTCAAAGTGGGTGGTCCTCCTTCTCTGTAAGACTCTGAGCTTTATTTATTTATAAGGTCCTTAATTTTTTTTTTTCTATAAACTACTTCACATAGCTTAACCTATGATGATGAATATGTTGTAGCTGAAGTCTGCTTTTACTCGACTTGGGAAATACAGTTTTATTTACTGCATGAAGCAGTGTAAAGCTTACTTCACTTTTCTTTTAGTCTCATCAACTTACACCTGTTCTAGTTGATTACGTTTGCCCAGCTGCCCTATTTCTATTTATTTTTTATTTCATTAACATTTACATTACTAATTTTGATCTAATTCCTATGGCATGTCTCCATCTTCTGTTTACATTTTTGCTTGCTTTTATAGAGAATGAGACCTCTTATCAATGATTGAGTGATTCCGAGTTTAGCAAGTTCAGAGCAGAGAGCTGATTACTACATTTTAAAATTATTTTTATGTTTATTTTGCAGATTCTGTAATTATTCATCGTATCATATTGATCGTCGTATCAGTATTTGATTTTTGAAGACAGTATCAATATTTAATGGTCTAGAAATTGGATGACACACTGGAAGAAATGCTGCTGCTGCTACTTTTAAGTGAAAGCGATGAGTAAGCGTTGAAATGTTGCTTAATCAGGGTTTGCAGCTGAAGGAAAATCCTCATGATTCTTTTTTTTGTTTTGTTTTTAAACCTACTTTTTAAAGTGGGATTTCATTTAGTCCAAAGAATAATTTTTGTTTATCAAATGTGAAAATATCAGGAAAATGCTGTTTTGCTGCCGTATGTATGCATGCTGGACAAGTATATACACACACTAGGTGACCATACATTGTTCTTGCTCTGTAGAACATTGCTGGAGGAATTTCTCTCTGTCTTAAACAGAAATAAAGATAATATTAGAAAACTTCGGATACTGAAGCGAGCAGACCCTTCCAGTAAACCATTTTGATGATTACCTCCTTGCTGCTGTCAGCAGGGTTGAGCCGTTCAGCACCGTCTTCAACCCGGCTGGTGTTGTGTGTCCTGTTGTTCCATAGTCTCAGATATCAGATCCTCTGTTGGACTCCCAACACTGCTCCCCCTGCAGCTCTCAGTTTACACACTCATCTGCCTGCTCTGCCCTCACAAACCTGCCTGCCTGTTTTTCTTTTTCCTGCCCTCGCTGCTGGCCTGTTTTTATTTCCTCCACAACCTCTCTGCTTTTGTCTTTCAGCGCGCTCTCTCTCTCTGTCCCTTCTCACACCTGCTAGAAGTTAATCTCAGACGTTGAAATGAGGTCTCACTGAATATAACTCATCAGAAGTTGCTCTAATTTAAGGTCTATTGAAAACACTTGTGCCTGTTTAAGGGAAACTATTTTCAATCAAAAATGGCATTTAATTTCTTCATTTTTGGTTTCTTAAATTTAAATGATAAGTATCCCCATACCCCAGGTGTAACTTTGCGATTGTTCATCGTCCATTAAGCCAACTCAGTCATGGCTGCTTTCACTTTCATTCGGAGAGTTTTCGTGAGAAAAGGCAGATAAATTGCTGATAACATTCCATGTTGGGGTTTTTTGTTTATCATATACATGGTAATACATCATCAACTGAAAGTGGTGCTCACAGTCAGCTAGGGGCCATGGTCATGATACAAAACAGCTTCTGCTCATCAATTGATGAGCCACACCATCAAAAATATTTTTGTTGTTTCTATGGTGAGTTACAGTACATCTATGCAAAGTAGTACATTTGTAATATACTTATCCTTTAATTGCAGGAAACACTAAAGATGACACAACATTTGTTACTTGGGTTGTTTTCAAAGCAGTGCGTCTTGACATTAGTTCGAGTGGGTTAAAGGAGGGAATGTTTTCTTTAAATAAACATTAAGCTTGATACCTTTCTCAGGGTATTTGCTTGTCACACATGATATGTTTTGTGTGTCTAGCAAAGCTTGTCTGGGCAGAGGCACACCAGTGACAACAGCTGCTGAGTCATGAATGACTAAACCTTTTTTTTTTTTTTTAAAGAAGTGATCACACCTGTCCTTGGGGCCTTCATGTTGCATGTCTCATTTAGACAATTTAAGTGTTTGTTTATTTTCTGAAATGAGTGAGAAAAACACGCAAGATTAGATTTAGAATTAGGAAGTATTTAGTTTGCATGTTTTTAAAATCCTGTGGCTTTGATAACCTTCACATAATGGAAACATAAGTGGTTTACAAGTGTAGAGACTGGTTTGGTTCACACAGATGATTAAAAATTGTATTTGTTCACTTGGCTCTGGTGGCTTTTAGCGCCTAATGTTTCTTATCTATCACCATATAGTTAAGGCATTTAGAAACAAGTCAAAGTGCTAGCCAGGTTTGCTTTTTACAATTTTTCCTGGTTACTTTTTAAATGTGTAAAACTACAAAAATGGTTCACAATGCATCAGAACCTTAGGACTGCCCTGGTTTTATTTGGATAGTGAGAAATTTAATGCAGTAAAATATGGAAAGTCCCTGCCACAGCTTGGTCTCACAAAACTGAGTCCTGCTGTTTACAGGAAGTGACACATTTCCATTTGCAGAGAGAGGTCTAGATTTTCAAACCGGTCTGTTAAGTTGTAGCTGGCATCTCCGGCTCTTTACCCTCTAAAGCCTTCAGGCAGTGTTACGGTGGAGTCACAGGGTATTTCTGACTCTGCTGTATCTGGAGACCGGCTGTAAATAGACTTAGTGCCTTGTTCGTGTTGAGTCTTTCTTTTTTTTTCTGTTTTTTCCCCCCTCACCAGAGTGGCATGCCAAGCCCATGTCACAGTGAAGGCACATGCAGCAGAGTAATCTGTATCCGTCACAGCGCCAGCCAGACTTACTTTTTCTGTCTGACACAGTGTTTGTTGTTGCCAGATTGAAAGCAGTTCCCAGTGGAGATTATTCAGGCTTATTTATCTTGAGCATTTTAAATGTGCCATTCGTGTTGGTGATGTATTTGAGCTTAAAAAGTTGAACTGTAATAAATGTGATTATAGCTTAGGTGTCTGCATTTTAAGATATAAGTGGCACAGTTTGTGTTTGGATGATGTTGACTTTGCAAGATCAGAAAGTGTCACGTGAAGATTCTCTGATCACAGTTAGCAGTCACAAGTCTATATTTAGTAGAGGAGGAACTTTCTGGATTATCTTGTTGTTCCTCTGTACATTCTCAGTACAATCTCTTTGAAATATAAGGTGCTGCATATCAGGATATAATAATGTGTATATTTTTTAAAAATCATCTTAATGGGTTCTAAAATTAGGTAAATGCAACCTGACATATTATACTGTCATTATTTACTTAACAGAAACTGAACCAAAATGCAGAAGCAGTGTGCGGGAAAATTAAGCTCATCCTTACTGCTTCCGTAGGAATTAAGAGAGTAAGTAGCAGTCAGGTCCTGCTGATTCAAAGATACTTGATTAATTGATCATCAGCAAAGCAGAGGTTTTTTCAGTTTGTTGGTTTGGTGTGTGTTAACGTAACTCCACAATGTACATTCATCAATGATCTCAGAGAAGCAATTGTAGCTGCCTTTCAATCTGGGAAAGGTTATAAGGCCATTTCCAAGCAATTTGAAATTCATCGTTCTACAGTGAGGAAGATTATTCACAAGTGGAAACCATTCAGGACTCCAGCTTCCCAGGAGTGGATGTTATGGCAGAGTCACCCCAAGGTCAGACCATGCAATGCTCAGAGAAACTGTACAAAACTCAAGAGCTGCATCTCCGACGCTACAGGCCTCGGTTAGCATGTTAAATATGAAAGTTCATGACGGTACAATTAGAAAAAGAAGTCCATAAGTTTGGAAGAGCTGCTGCGAAAAAGCCTTTCTAAAAAGAACGTGCCAGCATGGCTTATGATGTGGATGGGCAAGTATGTCCAAACTTTTGACTGGAACTGTACTTCAGGTGTTTCTGGAAGCTATATGAAAGTTTTCCTATCTCAGACACACACACACACACTCACACATCTGTCTGAACAGAAAATAAACCTTACACACCGTCTACAGGAACAGGTCTCTGTGAGTCACACATGGAAACACATCTCAGGGGTGCAGAGACAAGCCGTTTGACGCTGAACATCTTTTGCCCGTTTGCTGTTTGTTTACTTGTTTGTTACTGATTCCTTTTTGTGTGTGGGTGTGTTTCTTTCTTTCTTTTTGTACCTTCACTGATTACTGTTTGTCTCTACTTGTACAAAGGTGCTTCTTTAATCAGAGATTTTTGGAGATAACTGGAAGGTATGCTTGATAATTATTAGCATTAGTTGCAGTCCTGTGTTTGTGTTTGACTATGAGGTGAATATATTCCTTTATTTATACACTGGTGATGCCCTGGAGACACACTGGTAATTAATCAGTGTGTCAAAGCTCACCACACCTAGACAAACATGTTCAAGTATGATCCACAATGAGAGGAGGGATTTTCCATCAAAGCCTGGCTCAGAGTGAAAAAATGTTTTTTCAAACTGGATAGAAGAAAGGAAAGGCTGTATAAAAAGGTGACAAAAATATCTTGATTCATTCAGCAGTGGAGCGAAGAACTACAATATCAGCAGCTTCATGCAATGGTATAAACTGGACTACTACATAGCTAGAGCTTAATTTTCATCTCTGTAATGGGCAGAGCGTCGGTCAAACAGTTTTGTCTGTGTAGCTGTTTCCAGAAAGGGGACATCTTCATTGTTGCTTGTTTTTTTTTGTTTTTTTTATCGGCACTGTGCAGTAAAGGAGCAAATCTTGATTTTGTAAAGCTCAGGTTAAGTGAGCTTGGATTTTTGCACAATATTAGGCTTAAAACAATTATATTTAATGTTTTGCATGATAAACAAATCTTAGCACTAAAGGTCAATGTCTTCAGTAGTATATTAACTTTTGCTCTGTTCTGTGGTACAGTACAATCTTGAGCTACCCCTCATTTCTTATCTTTTTTTTCCTTTTTTTTTTCTGGTGTACACTAATTCCTGAAGGGTGTCTGCATGGTGGATGCTGGTTGCTGACTTTGTCTCTGCAGAGTTGGAGTTTTGAGGTTGGACAGCTGAAGCCTTAAAATAATCTATAAAAGGCTTCATAGGTGTGAGGGTAGCTGCATGCACAGTTGGTGATAAGTCATGTCAGTTAGTCCTTTACGGCATGATTAATGTAGGAATATTGATTAGAGCAGATTTAAAGTCATCCAGTCAAGTCAGAGAGCAGGGTTGACATTTTAGCACCCTTTATTTTGAAGCTGCTTAAACTCCAAACAGATAACAGATGAATGACATCATCCGACACTGAACAATGTAAATCATTCACGGCTGATATTTCTGTTAATGTGTTAAACTTCACATCAGCAGCTCCAACATTCCTCTGAAAGTCAGCATCTGTCTGCGTGGGTCTGATACCCCCTCAGTTGCAGAGGCAGTTATGTAACTCCACCCTCCTCCTCCACCTCCGCTGCCACCTCCTCTTGCTGCATCGTCCCTCTATCTGTTGTCATGGTGACTCCAGCATTGCTGCTGCAGCAGACTCAGCCTCTCCACTATCAGCTCTTGATTTACTTGTCAAATCGCTGAAGTCTGTGTTTTGTTTTGCCTGGCCCCCCACCCCGCGTCCGAATCCTCATGTTAAAATCAAGAATTTGAAGAATTTCACATTTATTAAAGCTAATATTTTTAATATCATTTTTCAATTTCTGGGGTTTTAGAGCAGAGTTAAAGTGGCAAAAACCGACAGAGATGCTGTAATTTGAGTGTTTTGCTGCCAAAGAACCAATTTATCCTGAGAGTGGATGATGGGGTAAACAGATAATGATGTAAGAATCTGTGTGTGTGTGTGTGTGTGTGTGTGTGTGTGTGTGTGTGTGTGTGTGTGTGTGTGTGTGTGGCGATAAGAGGATTTACAGTGCAGTAAATGCCTCTCTGTTAGATCACAGTTACCTTGCGACTCCATGATGTAACATGAGTATATATGTGTGTGTGTTTCTGCTTTCCATACTGACTTTCACTCTTATCTACTCCCCCTTCATCTTTGATCTTCCTACTCACTAGTCTGGTCATGTTTGTCCTCTGACTGTCCTCCACATGTGTTCCAAACATCCTCTCCAATCTGTGTGTGTGTGTGTGTATTTTTTAATAGGCTGAGTGAAGTGGAAAATTAACTGTCACTCCAAATGTCATGCAGTCAGTCAGATGTCCAGGACACAGCTGGTTGTGCTCCTCATCTGTCTCTAGTTGATAACTCACAAACCTTTTTAATAATAAGAATAATGATTTATTTTGAGAAGTATCTATAGTATCTTAAAGCAGTGTTAAAAGATGGTAAAGCTAGAATTGGGAGTGATAAGTACAGGGTATTCCTTATATGCCTACAGGATGTTACCGTTCTAAAGCTTTAACTTTGTTTATTCTTTTTATTGTCTATAATGAATTGATGATTTACTACTTCACAAAATGGAAAAATAAATGCAGTGCTACAATGAATACAATGATAGTTATCAAACTATCTCCATTGCATGTTTTGGGGGGTGCTTTCATTACACAGTCGTCTTCAGCAGGTAGATTTTTGTGTACTCATTGTACACGTCTGTTAATCTGTCACCACATGTACTGATTTTAGCCTCACTGAGTAGCTGCCAGTTTTTTCCAGACTTTCCACTAACCAGCAAATGTCAGGGTCAAGATTTCCCTTTGTTTGCCAGTCATTGGTTACGAATGCAGGTTAATTATAAAAAGCTAAAAAAAAATTCATTTTTGCAAATACATTGGCTGAAAAAAATAATAATAATAATAAAAAATTCAACTATACAACGATAGTATAATATATAATAGTATGATTTTGTGAATATTTTTCAAATATTCATGATACTCACATGATTAACCTCACAGTACCCAGCTTCAACAGAAAAAACAAATTGATTAGAGATTGACATCTACACAGTAATTTTACCATAGTGTGGCCTACGGGAGAGTGGTGTCATGACAACCACATGCTGTAGCTGGTGTTAAAGTGTTCTTGTTATGTGGGACGACTGCAACACCGTGACACCCTGCCTGACCCACATCTTTTGCTGGTCTATGTGATAGTTAGCGCGGAGATGTCACCAGATTGAGCTGCAGAGTGCACTGCCTGAAATGACAAATACGGACCATTTCACTTACATGGTCATTTGTTTTCTAATAAAGAATAACATTAAAATATCTGTGAAGTGATAGTAATATGGATAGGTCTCTTTAACCTACACGGTACATACACTTTCTCTCTTCTTGAGTTCCTAAAATAGTTTCTGCTCTCTTTCAGTCACTCTTGGTGCTCTTCCTTCGTTGGTTTTGACCTCTCTTCCTTTCTTTCCATTCATATTTAATGAAGATGCATTAAAGATGCAGAGTTTCCACTGGCTGGCTCATGGGGTGACCCAGACTTGATACCTTGGAGATACACAAGCTTGCATAAAGAACCTGATCTGCTGAGGTCAGATCATTAGCTGATTCCTCTACATCTCTTACATGAAAGGTTTTTTTTTTTTTTTTTTTTTGAAGAAGCAACTAAACAGTGCAACTCTGGTATAGTTTTATCTGCTAATTGTGAATTAAAAAGCTGGAGATATAAGAAATTGTCAGTGTGAAATTGGTGCGGTCCAACCTTGGAGTGTGTTTGTTTTGGTCTATGTTCCCGGATCAGTTACAAATATATCTTGTTCTTACAGTAACAGCACTCTCTTATCCTTATTATTTTTTTCTGACTGCTCTCTTGCCTGCACTTAGCTCATACTGGTTTATTGCTTGTCATGTATCTGCATAATGGCTTATCCACTGCTCCGGCCTAATGCACACCATGATAAACAATATAAGTCCTCCACATGCACAAACACTCTGCAGAGCTATTGATCCCGCTGATCCCTGTGACAGTTACAAGTGGTGCTTCTTGCATTTCTTCCCCCCGTTTCTCCTTCAAGTGTGTGATATTAGTAAATACTGGCTGCTAGTGTATGTCATATTGTCAGGGGTTTCTTGTAAACTGTACTCCAGTTTAGAGATGATAAAGAAAAGGAAAAGATGGGATATACTGTAAAGTGTTTCTTGTTTCTGGGTTTCTACTTGAAACATATGAAATGTTTATTGTTCCAGTAAAAAAACCAAAAAAAAAAACATCTTTGACTTTTATTTATTGCAGTATTTTGTGAATCAGTACATTTGATGTCCTGATTCACCAGGTTCAGACATTTTTGCAGTCCTATCTTATTGAAATGGATTTCTCCTTGCAGATCTGATTTACTGTGCCTTTAATGACTCACTTTCAGATTAATCTGCTTTTTGTTTTTGTTTTTTTCTGGGGTTTTTTTTTTTTGTTGTTGTTATATTTTCAATAAATCCGAACTAGTTTTATGAGATAGTGACAGCTCCAGTTTTGAAGCAAGAGCTTGAAAGCCTGAACTCCCACACAAAACAAAACACTAACCATAATCGTGTGTCTCTGCAGACTCCTGAAAGTGTGTTGTTGCGGGATTTAATCATGCTTTAGGTAAAGTGGGTGATGCAGCTAGATGATGAAGAGGCGGATCATGCAGAGAATGAAACTCAGACTGATACATGTCTTTGACATGATCAAGCTTTATTAGTAACTTTGAGTAAGACTGTCTGACCACTAACTATTAATCAGAACAGAAGCTCTGTGTGTAGAAGAACCATGTTGTGGTTTTTGATCATCACGTCTTTTCCTGTAAACACAAAGTCTGGAAAGCAGTGATTAAACTGTGTCACACGTTTGTGTTTGCTGCAGATCTCTTCACTGGTTTTCATAATTAATACCTTGTTTATTTTTTTCCCAGATTGGCGCCTATGACCAACAGATTTGGGAGAAATCAGTGGAGCAGAGAGAAATAAAGGTCTGTTTGCTCCACACCTCCATGTTGTTTTTATTTTTATTTTTTTGGTGTTTCACTGTTTTTATTTTCCTGGTTGTGCTTTTCCTTCTGTTCTGTTTATTCGTCCTCCATCTCTTATGGATCCTTTTGCACCATCTAAGAGTTTCACTCTCGTCTTCCTTTTTTTTAATTCAGTTTTTATTGTGCTGCCACTTCTTTTCCTATGTTTTCTTTTAACTCTTTCCTCTCTGCCCTCCTGGCTGTGCATCATCTGTATATTTCTCCTTTCTTCACCTCCATCCGTCTTTTCCTCCTCCTCTCTTCAGTTTATTTCTCTGGTGAGTACAAAGCAGGGAGGGTGTTTCTCCCGTTGTCCCACAGTGCACGTCCGGTCACTTATTGGTTGGTTTATCACGCAGTGCGTCAGGGTCACAGCTGCATTCCTGTGACCAGTCAGTGCTGTGTGTTGTTCTAAACGTAGACCTAACAATGTGCATCCCCAGCCTCTAGTTCACAGTAGAAATGCGCACATGTGCCCTCAGTTACCTTGACCATCAAAGGCTGAACAAATCAGGTTCTCTTCTTCTTTTCTTTTTTTTAAAAATAAAATAATAGCAGCATTTAATCCCATTACAGTTTAAGGCAGATATTACCATAAAATCTTAGGAATTATCGAAAGTACTAATCTACTGGTTTGGTTCAAAATGAATAAAAATAAAGTTTGTTACAGTGAATCTATTCTCCTCTTTTACAGTCCATTTGGTATCTACTCCTAGACTCTGCTGGAGTAACTTTGCATGAATAACAGTTCAAAATAATCCTTATGTGTCCCTGATGTAGCCCCTCAGTCCCTCCTTTGTCTCTGCTCCCTTGTAGTCCACCTTTCTTGTGATTGGCTGACTCTTACAAAAAGAAGGTTTGACTCATATTGGGGCTGTCTGCTGTCTTGACATCATACAGATCCAAGAGTTGAAAAGTTCTTGGCTAACAGGGTTTATTTGAACATACACTGACTTAACTTATTTGAAACTTTGGCTATGTTTAATATGAGCGCCCACCACCATATATAAGACAGGAAATGAGGAAAAGCACAAATGGGTATTTTAGGTTTGAAACAAATCTAAGTGAAATGTGATGTGGCAATTATTGTTTTGATATAAAAATCTGGTGTGGAATCACTAGAGTCATAACTTTTTAGTGGCTATGATATTTCAAACTATTATAGGCAAATCATTTTAATTGAGATGGAGATAGTAGCAGGTGGCCACATCATAGACCAGTGTTTTTTCTTGGGAGGCACAATTCCTGCTTTGTATTACTTTCATACCACAAATGAGAAGAACAAGAACATCACCTGTGAGGATTTTAGTGGTTGCTTAGTCTGCACCGAAATCCATTCTGCAACCCAAACAAACTTAGTGACCTACCAGGGATCGTTTCAACCAAAACAAGCAGATTAGGTGTGAAAGCACCTGTAGTCAGCATGCTCACCATGTCTTTGTGTGTGTGTGTGTGTGTGTGTGTGTGTGTGTACATGCAAGTCCAGTCTCTGATTGCTTAACCTTTAAATGGGAGAGCTTTTCTTCCATCCAGCATTCCTACAGTGGGGCTCAGTGGCTTTTTTAAAAAATTTGTTATAAAATCACTTATAAAGCTGTCATATACATTTAATTGGCCTAAGATGAGAGGTTTCTGTTATCTGACACACCTGTGCTTCCCTCACACAGTACCTCTTAGAGAAACACTCTTTCATTAGCTCTGTGTACACACACACACACACACACACACTTGGTTTAAATCTGTTAATGGTTTTCCAGAGTCTGTAGCTGTAGCAGGCAGTGCAGAGTATATCTTAGTATGAGTACCGATACAAGATGCGTCATCTCCTGTGAAGTGTTAATTATACCGTTTATTGGCTCAAATAAACTCAACCAATTGCTGTCATAAACTAGAGAAACTGATAAGTTTTATTTTTAGCAGGAAGACGACTACTTTATCTCCCTAGAGTATAGAGGGCTACTCTTTTATTGGCTCAGCTGTCATCAAAGCCGTCTGTCCATCAACTTCTTGCTAAATTCGCTGCTACTCAATCATTTATATTTAAAATCTTCTGAAACTTGGTTCAAATTTATGATTTTTTTTAAAAATTCCATATATACTGTACATTGATTTTTACCTTTACCCTATTCCTCCCTTATTCCTAGGCTAAATCTTTTGAAATTTGCTACAAGTATTCATTAGGCAAAGCTTTACAAAATGCTGCAGTGTAGCCTCATGAGCAGAGATCAAAACATCAGATACACGAGCATAAATTAATGGTTATTAATTCTAACAAAAAAATAGAATGAGAAATACTTGGATTAGGTTTATTTTGTCATTTGGATGAAATTCTTCTGCATTAAGTTTAATAACTAACCCAAACGAACACACGCTAGGTTTGAGGTAAAAGTAAAGATGTCTGCAGAAGAAACCCAGGTGCCCCCTGCTGGTGCAAACGAGAAACTGCAATATATTCTTGTTGAGGGCTAAAAATGACCTTATTAAAATACATTCAAACATCAGCAACTAAAGAAGAGAAAAGCAAAAAGACCAGTAGCAATGATTTAGTGAATGCAAAAACCAGAGCTTAATTATTTCCAAATAAATGGTCCCATAAAATGTTTATTTAAACATTCATGTTTCATACAGTTCATACATGTTTCACAGTCAGTCACCAAGGCAACATTTAGTTCATGAAGATAAAAGACTGTTAGCCACACAGAGATAAGTGTGCTGAGGACAGGCGAGACACTCGTGAAGGACTTTACTGCTGCAATAAATCTACTGCCAAGAGGAAGAAACTATTGATCAACTTCTTTTAGCTGGCTGCTCAAACACAGCCAGACTCACTGTCTGTATCTCCTATACTCTCTTATGCACGCACACACACACACATGCACACGCGCGCATCATATTAGCTTGTAAATTGTGCTATTTAAAGATAAGAGCCTTCACCTAACCTCCATATCAGACCATTGGCTGATAACAGAAGCTGATTGGCTGCTATGTAAATATTAGCTTGAGCTGGGCAGATTCAGGTGCACAGCTTTATATCGTATTTCACAGTACGTCTAACATTGAATTATGCAGAATTTTAAGACGTGAAAGGACTTAAGAAATCTGTTAAGCCAGGGTTTTTGTTTTTTTTTTTTAGAAAATGTTCAATATTAGTGCTGATAAAAACTCATGTTTCAGATGATGAAGACTGAGAGGTCTGTTTGCAAGACAAAGATGGGGAAAAAATGCAGGAATCTGGTGACTAACTTAAAAATAAGTGTAAAGTTTCAACAGTAATTATGATGCAAAATAATCAGCGCTTCAGTGACGTGCACAATTAAGCCCTGAAAAATTGGACATTATTTGCCAGGAAAAAATAAAGGATACAGTAATCTAGAGACTCACTACAGTTAAGTGGTAAGAATGCAGCAATATTCAAAAGATGAAGAAATAATGCCCAAAAATGATCCCAGACACCCTTCCTGTGAAACTTAGAGGCAAGTAACTTCTCAGGAAATCAGAGCTTCATTGACGTCTCAGACTCAAGGATATTTCATAAACTCGATAGAGTCCTTCCAAGTTTGCAGAAAAGCCTTAACTTTGCTAAAGCTCATGAAGGCATCACATTCAATGGCCCAATGAGACTGAGACTGAAACTTTGCTTGGCTCATATTGGCTTTCCATGAACTTAGAACTGCCGCAGTAAACGTATAACAAACCTAACAGTGGAATAAAGTGGAGTGATGAAAGAATAAGGAGAATAATCTAACCAGATATTTGATAGCAGATTTTCTGTTGTTAACTGCATGATATTAATTTTAGAGGTGCATCATAACATGACAAAAATACATAAACTCTGTGTAGATTTTCTTATTCAATGCCCTCTAAGCTCGTGCTGCATAGGTACACGATTGCTTGGGAAATTGTGAGGGTAAGTGTGTGTGTGTGTGCCCTCAGAAGCATGCACATGTACACACAGCACTGCAGCCACGGCTGTGTTTATACAGTCATTGATTTAAAAAAAAAAAACTGCATTTAATCCAAACTATTGTCAGGCTGCTTACCACACTAACTCAGGTGGTGTTGTACTTAATCTCTTTCTCACACACACAGAGTTAATTTGCTGCCTCTGTGACAGGAAGGTCATGCAAAAAAATTCATGAGAATTTTATAATTAACAGCCGCTCATAAAATTTTGGTACAGTTTGTCATCAGAGCTGACAGAATGTGCATGCACACAGCCAGATGGATGGAGTGTATGCCTCATAGGAGGATGTGACAGGCTGGCACAGGAAGTTGGCATGCCACAGGGGAGTGTTATTCCCAGGGTCATAAAGTGAACAAAGCACCACGTTTAACTATAGCAGTCAAAATGAGTAAGAGCTGCAACACACTGTTTGTAATGACAGAGCTGGCTTCAGGGTCTGAAAGGGTATATTAATCAAAAAAACTGCAAGGCTGCGCAAGAGTCCACATAAACATTAAAGTGTAGACGCAGTTTTCCCTGAATGAGCCGAGTTATGAAATCTAAATCTGCTTGACGTGTGTAGATGCATAAACTGTTAGAGTAGAAGCAGTAGCTGTATGAATGCATGGTGTCCCTCCTCAAACACTGAGCACACGTGTGTTTATGAAGGCATAAAGTGGCAGAGAAGCGTGTGTGTGAGTATTTGTATATTAATAATCTGTCTCTGAGTCTTTGTGTCGCGCTGACTCTGCTTCTCTGTCTCCCCCCTGCAGGGCTTGAGGAACAAGCCAAAGAAGACGGGGCACGTTAAACCAGATCTCATCGATGTGGACTTGGTTAGAGGTGAGGGGTAGACACGATGTATTGTCTGCTCAAGTGCATAAAACACATGCGAACCTGAGACGGCAGCATGGCCGTGCCAACCTTCCATCACTGTTAATCCTCACTCTTTCTTTCTGTCTCCATCCGTGCGTCTCATATTCATCACGTTTTCAATTATTCATCAGAAGAGTCAGTTTTATCCCCATGGTTAGGGACATAATCAAGGCAGAAACGCAGGCAGGGAGAAGATAAACGGATTTTGGGGTGGGGTGGGGGATGAGAGATCTGCTGAGATAAAAAAGACAGATGAGGAGGGAGAGGGAGCCCAAAAAAGAAGTAGTGAAGATTAAAAGATTAACTGAGCTCTAATGTGACTCCTGAATGTATTAACTGATGTGCTTTTCTGCTCACAGCAGTCATTTGCTTTAATTAGCTCTCATTAAATTTAAGTGTGTGTGTGTGTGTGTTTTTATTCTCAGGGTCTGCGTTTGCCAAGGCCAAACCAGAGAGTCCATGGACGTCACTGACCCGGAAGGGGATCGTTCGAGTCGTCTTCTTTCCGTTTTTTTACAGATGGTGGATCCAGGTCACCTCCAGAGCTATTTTCCTCTTACTGCTGGCGCTCTATCTGTTGCAAGGTTGGTGAGAATGTGTGTGAAAGTGTTGTTTTCACAACCCACAATTTTGCTTCTCTCATTGGAGCGGAGATACAGCTCCCAAGTAAACTGTGGTTTGGGCTGTTTGTTTAGTAAGACATCAGGGTGAACTTTCTCACACTGGAAAAATACAGTGTCTATCGTGGGCATGTCAACTTTCTGATTAAAATCTGTTTAGAGGATATGAGAAATGAGGTCCATAGTTTCAGAATTGTTGTTTTTATTTCGTATCTGCATGTTGAGTGAGGTTCAGTAGACATCATTAGTCCAACATTTACTAATCAGTCTTGTACTTATACCTGTTAGCATTTCTTTACCAACTGTCGTAGTTACAATGGTGGATGGTCATATTAAACATGACCAAAGTTTCATATAATGAGGTTAGTATGTGAACTGATTTTATCTCTTGGCTCTGCATGTCATCAAAGAGAGGGGATGTTCCAAATATGGTCATCTTAGGCTTCAGTCTGAGACACTCCCTCACAGCCTCCAATCACAAGGGAAAAATATGTATATTCTCCAATCGGTTGCTGGCTGTCACTGGGTGAAATCAGTCACAAAGAGGGTGCTGCACCAAAAACCTAGTGGTTGCTTTGGTTGCTAGCAGATTGCCGTGATGGACAACAGACCAAGCAGTAGGTTGCACCTTACGGTCCCTGTTTCTAGTTTGCATCATACTTTTCACGGTTTTCCTACCGCCTGGCAAGAAGTCGGCGAGTGTTTGCAAACAAGTCAGCGTCTTCCATGCAAACTACGGACAACTGTGGCTATGTAATGGCAGCCAAAGTAATTGGAAGGTTTTCAGTGCAACACCGTAAACCTCTTTGTGACCAATTTCACCTAGCAACAGCAAGCAACCTCCTGCAACCCCTTGCCAACTGATTTTCCTCCTAACAACCACTAACTGGTCTCTAGACCTGCATGACTTTGGCCTTAGGTACACACCTCTAACCATGAACACAGAAGCCTCTGCTCTCTGCTTTGTTTGTCAGGGACTGCCACTCAAATGTTCTTAAAGGGGGAGGAGCTAGAGCAGTTTGTTTCAAAGGATGAACTCAGGGGCTGCACCAAGGCCTAATATAAGAACATTTTTCTGAACTGTGAGTCACGCAAAGCTACTTCAGCAGAGGCCAAGAATAAAAACACGGAGCAGGAAATGAGCATAATTTATTCCTCTTGAATCCAATTAAAACCAGGTTCACAAATTGCTGAACAGCTGCCACAGTGCATCTAATCTGGTTTTCCTAAAATGCACAGACTTCTAGCAGGGTCCACTGCCAGGTTCCACCCACAGATCCACGCACGCTCTGCACAAACACTTTCGCGACCACTGAACAGTGTTTTCCACCACCTACATCATGTTGCCCTTTTCTGCACTGAAGAAAACAGACTGTTGTTTTTCATCTCTCCCTCCACCCTTCCTGCTCACTTCCCACACATACCACATAAAACACAGCACACACACCTTCTTGTTGATCTAAGACTGCAGTGAAAGGAACTTGGAGTGTCAAGTGATTTTTTTTTTTGAGTATAGACTGGAAACAAACGACACACAGAGAAGCAATAAATAACATACAAACATATTAAAAGCCAAAATCTTTAGATGAGTTTTAAGGGACAGGATGGAAAGCAGTTTTTGGATCCAAGTTGTCCTATCCAGTGGAAGACATGTCTTGGAACTCATCAGTTGTTTTTTTTTGTTTGTTTGTTTGTTTTTTGCATTTTTGAGCCATTATGTTTTTCTCATAGCTTTGCATTGCAAAACAATCACGTCAGAGGAGCTTTTGCTCACTTCAGCTACATTCATGCTATTTTTCTACTCGGTTTCTAAATTTAGAGATTAAAAAAAGTTGTAATAAATGTGCAGAGCTGCAGAATTGGCTTTTAACTAATACTGTTACTTTAATTAAATGTCTGTTTCTGTTTTAGTGAATGCAATTTGCCTGTATTTCCCACAGTGGCTGCAGCAGTCCTGTATGTGACCATCCCTCAGCCTCATGGGATACCGGCCACCGAGGTGTTTGGAGCCATCTGGCTCATGTTGTTGCTGGGCACCGTCCACTGTCAGATCGTTTCTACCAGAACCCCAAAACCTGCCTCCAGCAGTGGGGGGAGAGACGCAGGTAAGGAAGGGAGAAGGACCGGAAAGTTGCATTGCCTTGGACACAGTGAATGTAGGCTTTTAGAAAGACTGGATATAATATGGATGCGGTGAAGGGGTCACATGAGATGAAGTCCTTCAGGGAAAAAGGGAGACTTAGGAAGACATAAGGAGGAAGATGTGAAATAACAAAGGGAGTATTAAGTTGATATAAAAACCACGAGATAGCAGACAAGTGAAGGAAGGAAGCGAATGAATGAATGCCTCTTTTGTTGCTGGGTTGTATGTGACCTCGCTGTTTGCTTTCTTCCAAGTTCTCAGTTTCTTTCAATAACAGTAAAATTATTGTGTTCATCCTGGAGAGTGAGTTCATGTCAAGTATAAGAGTCTCCAAACATGTACTAATACACATCTATCAGACCAGATTAGACTGGTCACTTCTTCCCTTGATGGACGTGCTGTCGCTGGTTAAATATGAAATGAATTCAGTGTGTGTGAAAGTAGAGTAGTCTGCTTATTGCTGGTGTGTTTTGTAGTGTTTAGATTTTCAGTCTGTGAGTTTCCCTTTGTTTTTTGTTTTTTTGTTTTAAAGCTTTTGAGTGTGTGGCTGCTTTTTCTGGCTCACAGTGATGTAAAGACAATTTTCAGACTCCTGGGAAGAAAATTGGACCATGCCACTGTTTTGGAAAGGTTTTCTGGGGATGGAACTAATAGCTTGCTTCAAAATTGAATCAATCTTTGTTCTCTTTCACCTCAAGGTTAAGTCTGGAGTGCAGTCATTTTATCAAAGTGGATTTTGTTTGTGTGACCCCCCCCCTTTTTCCCCCCTTATCCTACCTTTGTAGACATAGAAACAATATTTTAACAACTCCTTTTTTTTTGACCAGTGATTATCATGTGAACATTTTGCTTTTAAAATTTGAGATTAAGTTCAATCCTGCACCTCTCCTGTGTGCCCTGTTTTAAAATCCTGATAATCAAATCTATCAGAAGGAATTCTTCAAAATCTTTTTTTATGTTGATGTCCTGCAAAAGTGCAGAATTAGAATTTGACAATTCAGTGGATTCACAACGTCCCAAAAACCCAATGAAATAGGAAGCATCCTAATCACATCTTAGGAAAAACAATCCTCTTTTTCTTGAAGCTATCATATTTAAATTTTAGCTCATATGTTTGAAGACATTTACTCATAAATCTACTTTTGCAGAATAACAGCCTAAACGATGATTTTTGGAAGAGTATGCCTTTGATCTGTTTCAATTTGTGTGTCCACTGGGTGCTGGTTGAGTCGCAGCACCTTTTTAAATCTTGACTTCCTGTGTTGGTTAAAACTTATCATCAGTGGCACGATGAGAAAGTGCAGCCAGACTCCCGGTGGACACAGCTGTGTGTCGGGCGTCTCCAGGTCCGCTCTAAGTCTCTCTCCACTTTTTTCCAAACTGAAGGAAGTTGAGGAAGGCATCTCAGATGGAGGTGCATAGGGAAGGCGACGGGTCTAGCACTACCGATAACACACAGGAGGGGGCGCCACACTCCCACTCAGCCAGCACCACATACAGCCTGGGCGCTTTCTTCCAAGATTTCTGGCATGATATCTGTAAAGCTGGGTGTGTATTTTCACTTCTCATCTTCCTACAATGAGATGACAAACAGAGCCAGGGCTGGGATACAGTTTGAATAAATTACGCAACAATTTCTAAATTTCAGATGTGTAATTATATCTACTAATTTTCAAAATGAAATGCCAGCCTTGCCTCAGAGCCTAACTTGGGCTTCTTTAGCTGCAACATCAGTTACACCTAATGTTTATTTAGGGAGGAATGGAGAACACTGTCCCCTCATTGGTCCACTCAACAGGCAAGTTTGGTGCTGAAATGTAAAGTCCGTTCTTCAACTCTGCCGCCTGTGCAAATTATTGCTCCCATAGTACCAAATCTTTCCATCATTGATGAGGTGCAGGCGGATTTTGCAGCTAATTTTTATGTCGATAACTTCCTGATTAAGCTTCGTTTAAAAGAAGTGTTGGGGTGGCTGGTTCTTGGCTGAATAAAGCTGCTCCCCATGCTTCTACGTTAACCAGCTCTCAGCAGACGGCAACAGTGTGGAACCTTTCTGAGATCTAAATAGCTCTTTATTTAGTAAATCCATCCACTGATTGTCTGCCACACTCACTTTAGCTCCAAAGCATCCTTACTTCTATCGGTTTTCCTCAAGATCAATTGTTTAATTAATCCGCTGATTCACCCACTTGTAACCCAAGAATATGTTTTTAAATCTCAACAATACCAATTACACTATAATTAACTACACATTTTATTTAAAATGCAGGTAACTTACTCAGTGTAGACTCAATGACGTCACACATGCAGTACTTAGCTACAGTTACAGGTGTTCATTTTGCATGAATGTTCCACATTGCTGCTTTGAATGCATCCTGTTGTGATTTTGTGTTATTGCATGTCTGATTTTGAGACTCAAAATTATTTACTGGTTTAAAAAAAAAAATATCACGGCGCTGCTATTTCTCTGTTTATCTAAATATGTCTCTTCCTACACATTTTGTTTTCCTATCGTTCTCCTGTCTGGCTTTCTTTCTGTTCTTTCTGTTTCCTCCTCTCTTTCACTTCCTCCTAAAGGTCCAAGAAGTCCAAGCTTTCTATCGATAAATCCACAGAGACGGACAACGGCTACGTGTCGCTGGACGGCCGAGTGACCAATCGCAGTAGCGAGGAGGGGCTCCAGCTCCACGAGCAGAAATGTGATTTGTTAAACAGGGCTGATGAGGTGTGCTGGAACTCCCATGTTCAGCCTGCACACGCTCACACAGCCCGCAGCACTGGGCTGCTGCTGGCCGGCGGTAATAAGGTAATCTATGATTGTTTATTATTTAAATATTTGAACTGTAATGCTGTCATAGATTTGGCTCTAATGTCACTTTGTTTTTAAGGAGCCCGCATCAGATGAGGCTTCCAGTGAGGAGGACCCCGAAGCGTCCTACAGCGCCCTCCGCAGGGGGGTGGAAAGAATGAACAGTGACTGCACGCTTCGAAATCGCAAGAATACGCACCACTATAAGAAACACTACCCTGGGGAGGTAAGCATGGACATGTTAAGTCTTTCACAGGTAGCTCATTCATGTAATAAAAAATCAAACAAATGATACGATCATTTTCTCCTTCCTGTCAGGATGTCCCAAAGTCCGGGACCAGCTGTAGCTCCAGATGTTCAAGTCTGAGGACTCAAGACTCGGAGAGCACTCGCCATGAGTCAGAGACTGAGGACCTGATGTGGGAGGACTTCCTGCACTGCGCCGAGTGTCGATCGTCCTGCACATCAGAGACAGGTGAGAGGAAGATCAGCGCAGAGCAGAAGAAACAGTGTAGAGATGATCTGCTCGGTGCTAAAGTCATTTTAACACATGCATACCTTTGGATGATTGCCTGTAAATCAACATTACTACTCCTCTTCCTCACAGAGGGAGAAGGAGGAGGAACGCCCGTGTGTCCCTCTGCTAAGAAGGAATACAGAGACGACCCTTTCCATCAGGTCTGTAAACACACTTACACACTTTAAGGGTTTGTGGATTAAAGTACTTAACCCTCGAGCAACCAAGCTATTTCAGTGACTGAGTGGGGTTATTTGTACCCTATTATATTTTATACAGGAAAATGTATTTTATGACTCTGTGTTTGTATAGATATATATTTATATAAAATTTATTTTATTACTGTGTTTGTCCAGCCTATACTGTTTCCTTTTATCTATGACAGATTCTCTAAAATGTTCAGATGTCATTAATTGTGATTTTTAATTTAAAAACAATCTTACTCCTCCATGTCTGTTAGCCATTCTTTACAGCAAATCTTTACATTATAGTGATTAGAAGTGGGGGAAAACAACAAAATCAAACCCTGTAATGTTAAACAAAACGCATATATACAACTTACCATTATCTTTGCCACACCAGTGGGCCAATACCTGCAAAAGCTGTCAACAGTTACAGGAGAAGATTGAGAAATTTATGGTAGGAAACATTTTTAGCTTTTAAAAAACTCACACAACTGCACACAATACTGAGATCACATGAAGGTTGGCAGGAATCTCAGTCAGGGTTTCTTTCTTACCCCACTTTTAGCAGCAACAGAGAGCAGAGTAGTTGCAGTGAACAATTGAGATAATGAAGGCAGATGTGTTTAAGTACCTGGGGAGTGCAGGTAAGATGGAGTGGGTGGAGATGAGTGTCAGGGGTGATTTGTGCCAGGAGGATAGCAGCAAAAGTGAAAGGGAAGGTTTACAAGATGGCAGTGAGACCTGCTGTGATGTATGGTTTGGGAACGATGGCACCAAAGAAGAATTTTTTTTAAAAAAGACTGGAGGTGGCAGAGCTTGAAGATGTTAAGATATTCTGGACAAAAGATGTTGAATGTGGAGCTGCCAGGCAGGAGGAAAAGAGGAAGACCTCAGAGGATCATGGATGTAGTGAAGGAGGACATGCAGAGTGTTGGTGTGACAGAAGAGGATGCTAGGGATAAGGATAGGGTGGGATGAAGGCAGATGATCTGCTGTGGCAACCCCCAAAAGGGAGCAGCCGGAAGAATAGGAAGTTGCAGTGAAGAGAGGTGTCAGTATTTTATGGTGTGTTTTGTTTCCCTGCAGGGTCACCTTCCCTGGCTGCACAGCTCCAACCCTGGCCTGGAAAGAGTGAGCGCCATCGTGTGGGAGGGAAACGAGTGCAAGAAAGCAGACATGTCTGTCCTGGAGATCAGCGGCATGATCATGAACAGAGTGAGTGACACTTTCCACATGAGCGAAACGAGGTCTGAAGCACTGACGAGCACACCGTACTCATATCATTTTTGTCTTTTTGCACAGGTGAATCTTTACACTCCTGGCATTGGTTACCAGGTCTTTGGGAACCTGGTTTCAGTAACACTTGGACTCACACCCTTTGTTTACAGGTAATACACACAAAACAAACCCCAACATGTGGAACGTTGGTCAGTATGAGAATCGGGGTCCAACATTTGGTGCAATGGAAAACTGTTAAATAGTGACAACCAGCCATTCTGACTGGTTAGAATGGGTTTGACCAGGATAAAAGGGAATTTCCAGAACATAATTATGGATAATTTTATTTTAGAAAGCCAGCTCATCTACTTATTTGGAGAGTTCCACAATGGTATTGTTATTGGTCATAATTCTAACCATAATAATTCAAAACTGCATTATTTGTCAGTCATAATACCAGTTTTAATTTACACGTGTTTAATATTGTTACATCTAAAGTGTAATCAAAGACACGAGTGTTGTTTCATTAAATCTTAAAACAGCTAGATGATTGGAAAAGATAAAAAAAATCCTTTCTGTTATAACTTGGTAACTACAAGCCTTTGAATGCTTCTTTCGTCTGCAGACTGGCTCAGTACTGTGACTTGGATCAGCTGACCACTCTCTCAGCCAATGAGCTGCTGTCTGTGGCGCTGGGGTGTGGGTCTGGTTCAGATGGCCTGGTAATTACCATGGTAACGCTCAGCTTCCTTGTGCGCGTTTGCCTTATCTGGCTCTTCTTCTTCCTGCTCAGCGTGGCAGAGAGGACCTACAAAAACAGGTGCACAGATGAAACCGGTTACCTGCTAAACGTGTGTGTGTCAGGTAAACTGACCGTTTACTAACAATCACGTTGATGTTTCAGAGACTGCTGTTCGCCAAACTGTTTGGTCACCTGACTTCGGCCCGCAGAGCCAGGAAGTCTGAGGTCCCACATTTTAGGCTCAAGAAAGTTCAGAACATCAAGATGTGGCTGTCTCTACGCTCCTACCTCAAGGTACAAAAGTAATAATATTCAAAATGTGCGACTGTAACAAATTAAATGTCGGGTAGAGACACAAACAGAGGAATCATGTGCTGCTGAATTTGCAGAGACGGGGTCCTCAGCGTTCAGTGGATGTCATTGTATCGTCGGCTTTCCTGCTCACGTTGTCAGTCGTCTTCATCTGCTGTGCCCAGGTAACATCTGAAGGCGTCAAATCAGCAAAACATTAAACTTCAAAGTTTAAAATGTTTTTTTTTTGTGTGTTTTTTTTAAGAGATATGTTGTTAACAAAGTAACAACGCAACCTCAAGTTTTATCCTCGCGTATTAAAGTTACAAAAAGGAAACGATGTAAATGAGGACAACTAAAATTATTCAGTACACAGATAAATCAGTTTGTCGTCCTGATGTTGTGTTCACACACGCAATGAACTCGGCTCGTTAAGTGACGATGTGTCAGTGCTCAGCTTTTTAACTTGCTCCAGGGTTTGTCCATTTTACAATTCGTTTTTTTTTTTCTTTTTAAAGACACAAGTCCCGTAAAATTATTAAATTGTCATTCTCGGATTCTTTGACTTTTTATTAGTGCTGTTCATTTTGTTTTGGCCTTTTAGTTTTGATACGGTGACAGTGAAGAGCAGACAGGAAAGAGATACAGCAAAGGGCCACGGGTCGGACTCGAACCCAGGCACCGGCTTTGAGCCCTAAGGCATTTGGTCGCCTGCTAGTGCTGCGAGCTGTTCTGGCGTCCTTTAATACACGTTTTCAAAAACTCGGTGTACACTACAGCTCACAGGCTCACAGTGACACGGGTGCTAATTTTTTCAACACTTGCAGAAAGAAAAAAAAACACTACTAAGAAAACAGCTAAGTGGATCAGTGTATAAGCCTAACCACAGCTCTATAGCTACCCACCAGGTTGCAGATCATTTCATATCATATAACCTAATCATCCAATCTTTACTTACATCCAGAGTCCTGTGCATTTTTCGGGGTTTATTTCATTTTTAGAAATACTTTTAGAAGCATCAGCTGCACTCCTTGTAAATCCTCTTTTACATAGAAGCCTGTACCACCTGGATAAAGAGCAACCCTGATTATTTTATTGGAAGTGAAAGAATTTGGACCCTTTAAACTTTCAGTAGTGCCTCTATTCTTGCTCGATCTCAGGAACCGAGGGAGCATTAGGTGACAGGAATGGAGCGAATGATGTCAGACTGATCAAGTGTGGCTGTGCCACATTACTCTGGACTTTTGATTACAACATCTTTAAGATGTTGTAATCAAAAAAGATTTTTATCATTACCTGAAAACAGCAGTGACGCCACAAGTTGTTGCATAGCAGCTTTTCCACATTAGCCGGTAAAACAGGATTTTATTGGCTGCAGAGCCTAAACCTAAAATTGAAGCAGCAATGGTACTGAGTGTGGTACTGACTGTGAAGACCACATGGAGCAGTTTATAGAAGGACTTAATCTTTTTTTCTTTTTTTTTTTTAGTATTCATAGGCCTGCATGGTAATCACATTACTAGGCATTTCTAAACACTGTAGTGTTTAGGAACGAACTTTAGTATTACACAGTTTGTGCCACCAGGGGTCAGTCATGATACAAGCAAGTACCAGAACACTTGTGAAGCTAATGGAAACATTGTAACGTGATTTTTCTGCTACATATAAACTTATTTGTCAATATCCAAAACAAGGCCATAATCAGTAAGTCCATGTCTTATTTTGGTTTTAGAAACTGAATAATGTGTTTATCTCTATTCCTGCAGTTGCTCCACGTCCATGAAACGTTCCTGGACTGTCACTATAACTGGGAGCTGGTGATCTGGTGCTCCAGTCTGACTCTGTTCCTGCTCAGGTTCGTCACTCTGGGCTCGGAGACCAGCAAGAAGTACAGCAACACCTCCATCCTGCTCACTGAACAGGTACAGCGCGCGCACACACACACACACACACACACACACACAAAATACGAGCATCATCAATGTCAGGTGTTCAAACTCTGACACTGATCCACTGTATTTCTCACAGATTAACCTGTATCTGAAGATGGAGAAGAAGCCAAACAAGAAAGAGGAGCTGACACTGGTCAACAATGTGTTAAAACTGGCAACCAAACTACTCAAGGTACACACACACTGTTTCAGTCCTCTTTCCTGTTTTCCTTGTGGCACTTGCGGCCTCTGCTTTTATAATCTGACTGCTGTGTTTACGCCTCCATTTTTCTCTCTCCAGGAGTTGGATACTCCATTCAGGTTGTACGGTTTGACTATGAACCCTCTGCTCTACAACATCACCCAGGTGGTCATCCTGTCAGCTGTGTCAGGGGTCATATCTGACCTGTTAGGATTTAACCTGAAGGTAAATTTATGTAGATACACTGACTGCTCTTTGGTCAAATGTATTTGTATACATCTGTCTTTTGACGGACAAAACGACAATCTGGATCTCCTTTTGAGGAATAAAAACGGCAAAGGTGCAAAACGGGTTACTACTAAACCGGAGATTGGTTATTGCAGCTGCTGATTGGCTGAATTTGTCCTCCTGTGGTTCGTGCGTCTGAGTCATTTGTTTGCTTCTGTTCGCAGCTGTGGAAGATCAAATCATGACAGTGAACAGAGAAACGGCGTCAACGCTTCACTCCCACTGACCGGCCGAACGCCCGTCCGCCCGGTCGACTCACCGAGAGACGGAGCGTCAGCCTCGACATATCAGAGTGCTTTGACCTTCGGCGTTTCCACTTTGTGCAATTCACGGACTATTTATTTACCCATTCAGTGTTTATACTTAGGGTTTATTTGAATTCTAGTTTCTTTCATGTTTTTGTGTTTTGCGACACGAGACAGTTTCAGTTTTACCTGTCAGAAAGTGTTTCCTCCAGGTGACTGCTTTGGTGGGGCGGCCTCTTGTTTTTTCAAAGGCAGCCCTCCCCTCTCGTTTTAACGTCGTTGGGAAACTTTTTGCATTTACACGCATGATGTTGACTTCAACAGGAATAATATCTTTACTTTGTTTGTCTCGGGGTGTGTGCGTGTGTGTGTGATGAGGGGAGGCCTGCGCTTTAAGTAGATATTTTTTATTTCACCCCCCCCCCAAAGTGTTAGTAGGAGAAACACTGTGTGAACTTAAATTATTAGGTGATGGTGGAGGTTCTCAGCTCGATCTGCAATTTTTTTATTTTAACTCATTTGCAGGTTCGAAGGCAAAGTATTGAGTTACCAATGGGTCAAAAATCTTTTATCGTATTCTTTTTTTTTTTTGGCTTAAACTGAATGTTCTTATTTATATGTTGAGTTTCAAAACAAAACTTAAAAGCAATTTTTAAAAAGCAAACGTTAGTCCAGTGGTTTTATTCTAACAGTCTCAGTTTTTTTTACTTTAATTACAGCCCAGTACCGAAGGTGTAATGTGTCTTTGAAGATGCAGTGAGATCTCTACACGGACACCTTTAGATCTCCGACGGAGCTGGTTCTGTGCTGAAAGCAGTTCACTAAAATTAGAGCTGTTTTGTGATCAGTTTAAAGCTGTTACATATCTGTTAAGGGGAGCTAACAGTATCCGTTCTCCAGGCATCCAAAATAAAAAAGGGGAGCGCAGAAATCAAAAGAGGTGAAAGCAACATGTCCATAATTGTTCTCTGCAGCCAGCGTGAGCTAAAGCAAATCCCCTTTTAGGTTTTACTTTGGTTTAATGTTACGATCCGCTTCATTGTTTCCCTCGCAGAGCTGACGCTGCAGGTAAACTGGCTTTAAGCAGCTCGATGGTGTGGACTCTGTTCAGAACACGTTTATCTTTCCGTGCAGCATCTCTAAATTAAATTACTTTCTCCTTTTACTTGTCAGCTGCTTCTGTCTTAAGTTTTTTCCTCTTCGTGATTTTAGCTCCAGTGTAAACCAGGAAGCAACGTGCCCGTCCGCTGCTTTATTTTCTCAGCGGGCCACATGAGAAACTGGGACCTTGATGTGGAGAGCCGAACGGATCACTCTGTGTTTGTTGTCCCTTTCACTGCCAGCTCCTCCGTAATCTCAGACTTTTTTGTTATCCCACAAACAAAAATGAGCAACTGTGTCGCAGACGACTCAGCTCTCATCCAGAGCAGGGGAGGAAAGTCAAAATTGTTTGCTTTGTTTCTCAACTGAAGCTCCAGACTTCCCACAATGCCCTCGGTCCATCTTGTTATCCATGTAAGTCGATGTCTCGTTGAAAACTCTTTCGTCTGTCAGGGCTAGTAAACTCACATAAACTACCAACACATTTATAGTGAAGCTGCATTCGTTTGCACGCAAGTTTTGTGATTTCCCACAAAACTCACCCACAGTCCCCGACGGGGAGTTTATCAAAGCGTTTTTTTGGTGGCTGAAATGATGCATGATGTTTGAGTCCTAATTTCTCACTGACCTCACACAGGTCAATCGGGGACAACCAACGGCCAGATGTGACCCAGGTCCAGTGTATTTACCACCCTGTCATGTGTCAATCAACAGCGTCCTGCCCCCTCACTGCTCTAAGTTGAGGAAAGTTTACCCTGGGGTCCACCTACCTTGTTGCCACCAGTTGCCGACTTTTCTACGGTCTCTTGTTGCTACACTGATTTCTTTGTGCGGCTGCCCTTTAAATTTACAGAGATGACTGGGAGCCACATAAGTTTTGGTAAATCTCACCCTAAATTTTTCATGTAGAAATGAGAAAACGAATAACTTCCAACTATGCTAGTATGAGGTTGAGATGCCAGGCAGCTGAAATAATGTCAAAATATATGAAGATAACCCCCCCCCCCAGAGAGCAGGCTGGACAGAGGCAACGTTTTGGGACAATCTGAATCTTTTTTTTTTTCCACCTCGGTCAATATTAGATTAATCAATTCAAACATTTTAGAAACTCACTGGATTTCATATCAAATGCTGTCGAACGCTTGGAGCGCCTTTGGACTTCGGTGTGTGCGACACTTCAGTGACGTCCTCACTGTGTCTGTATGTGAATGACGATACGCACTTTAAAAACAGATTCTCAATGGAAGAAAAGTTACTTTGTTTCAAGATGTCATCTTTTTTTGTGTGTGTGTGTGCATCCTGACAGTTTGTGTGTATACGTTAAAGCGAATTCTGGCTCAGCACATGCACAGACGATGCACACGACTGAATAAATCCTAAATGTTATGTGAAGCAAAGATGCCCACAGATAAAAGACACGGTCGCCTCAGATCATGAGTTGGCATTCAGCTCACTGGAACAATAATCACAATAATCATCTTCAGTGTGTTTAAGGAGGAAGACCAAAGTGCTTTTCATTTAACGGTATTTGTTGGTCTCTGCTGGTTCAAGTGTTTTTGTAGCATTATGATTCATGATCTGTATTTACTTTGTTCTATCGTCGTTCATCTGTACAGGACGTTTGTTCCTCACGCTGTTTAGGCAGGCATGTTCGACAGTTTCGAGTGAACTGTTTGAATTGTGTGCGCGCGTGTGAATCTAAGGAAATCACTCTGTGTTGTGATGCTGTTTTCCAAGAGTCTCAATATTTAGATTCTCTTTTCTTTTGGTGAATTTGTCTGTACACGAGGTCTACGTTTTGATAAGAAAAATAAATTAAAAAAAAAATTGATGCGAAGTCTTTAATTCTTTTAATTTGTTGTTTATATGTTAAACAACAAAAGAGAAAAAGTTATGAAAACACACACTTTCATACTGAATTATATACTTAGTGGGCACTTTATTAGGTGCTCTTTATCAACTGCTCCTCATTGCCAAAATATCTCATCAGCCAACCAAATGGCAGGAACTCGGTGCATTTAGGAATGCAGACATGGTCGAGATGACTTGCTGACGTTCAAACAGCATCAGAATGGGGAAGAAAGAAAGGGGATGTAAGTGACTTTGAATGTGGCACGGTAGCTGACATACTTCAGAAACTGCTGATCTGCTGGGATTTTCCCACACAGCCATGTCTGGAGTTTACAGAGAACGGTCTGAAAAGAGAAAATATCCCGTGAGCAGCAGTTCTCTTGGTGAAAATGCCTTGTTGATGCCAGAGGAGAATGGCCAGACTGCTTTTGAGTTGACAGGAAGGCAACAGATAGATAACCACTCGTTACAACCAATGTTTGCAGAAAAGCATCTCGGCACAACATGCTGGATCTTGAAGCAGATGGGCTGCAGCAGCAGCAGCAGCAGCAGACCACACCAGGTACCACTCAGGAAGCCGCAGCTACAATTCACACACTCATCAAAACTAGACAGTAAAAGGGGGGAAAAACGCTGCTTGTCTGATGAGTTGATTTCAGCTGCAACATTTGAATGGTAGGGCCACAATTTGGGATAAACATGATTTGATTTAAAGCCACTGAACACATTTCAATGATTTTAAATCAAAATAAAACATGATTTACAATAAATACACAAAACTGAATTTAATGATAAAAAAAAACTATATTAGTATCAGGGCAGCATGGTGGCTAGCACCGCCACCTTACAGCAAGAAGGCTTAAGTTCGATTCCAGGTGTGGAGTTTGCAGGTTGTCTGTGTGGGTTTTCTCTGGGTACTCCCGACTTCCTCCCAAAGACCTGCAGCTGCTGCAGGTTAAGTTCATCTGTGATCCTAAATCACCCATAGGTGTGAATGGTCTGTCTCTCTGTGCTAGCCCTGCAACAGGCTGGCGACCTGTACAGGGTGTGCCCCATGACAGCGGGGCTAGCCTCCAACCCCCCCCCCTCATTTTCAAACACAGCATGCCGATGTGATAGCTCAGTGTTGTGTACATAATAACACCTCTGAGACAAAGCGACAGCTTCGAAAACCTTTTTATTAGAACAATACAGCAGATATAAAGGTCTATTGCAATCAAACACTCCCGTCAGAGCGAACCGTGTGCTTGCACAGACAGTATGCCCTCCCAGAGAGAAATAATTTAATATAAACTAGAGAAAAGAAAGAAAAGATGGAGATAAAGAAAAATATTGATCAACTCTCAATTTCGAACTTGCAAACCTAAAATTGTACACCCTCCTGGAAATACAAGCTCAGAAGTGTTTTTGTTGTGCAGGTGTAAGATTTTGGTATAACTTGAAAGTTCGTCTTGTATTAAATCACAACATCTGAGACGATTTATGAGCCCTTTAAGTCGTTAATATTTGGAGGGAGCGGCACTTCACCCTCACCTCACCTGATGACCTCAGCCCAAAACAAACCAATGACGCAAAACAAAAATATGCAAAATTAAAGCTTAAACTGCGATAACAGCAATGAAGAAATGAAAATACAAGTCCAAAAAAAAGAAAAACTTATTTAACGTTAATTTTAGCCGTGCCGTCTACGGAGCCGAATCGTCGAGAGTAACGGAGGAAGAGGAGCAGAGCAAACTGCACCTGTACGGTAATGATGGCAGCTTCATCAAATATGGGGCCGCGTTTACAAAAATATCTCCAAAGGTATCCTTTATGCGTTTCAATAAATCATTTAAGGAAATAGAAAAAATAAATGTATAGCGGTGGCGTAGAAATAAGCTTTAATTGAGCTCAATCAGGCAAAGAAGATAAATGATGCTACATATTCAGATAACTCATAAATATATAATTATAGTTTTTGATGTTAAGCACAAATCTGACGCCTGATTTCAGCTCTGTGTCGCTCGCTGTTTGTATTTAAAGGTCTCCGGAGACGACGCAGCGCGTACAGGCGCCTTTAAACTTCCTCCTCCGCGCAGACCCTCACGGGCAGAAAGTTACCGAAGCTCCTCCCACTGCACACTGCGACCAGTCTAGAAGTAACGCCTCTCCCCCTCGTCTGTAATTGGTTTATCATCTACCATATTTATTCTTGCCATCATTTTTTTTTTGTTTTTTTCAATATATATTTCTTACAAATCCATAACCCAAAATTTAGAAATCTTATTTACATTGAAAATGTTTTAAAAGTGACTATTAACCCTTTAATCCGCACTTGCAAAGCTTCCCAGTGAAGGAAAGAATCAATTTTCCACTCAACTCTTTTTCATTGTTGCATGTTTGAGTCCTCTAAAAAGGTGACTTAGAAAACAGCATTCAGCAAAAAAGAAAAAAATACCCCAAAGTTGGTTTTTTTTTTGTTTTGTTTTGTTTTTTAAAGCATGAATTATGCTTCCGCTGGAAACCAAACCATAAATCCTAGAAGAGAACGCGGGGAGGCTCTGAATGACTCGTAGCCTCCTGAACAAGAGGAGGTGCTCCCTGGAAAGAGTCTCAAACTGTTTTTATAAAACACGCTGTCACAGAAGTGGTTTTATAGTCAAAGCAAACTTGAGCCAGAGGAAGTGGGGACAGACGGACAGGAAGAGAAGAAAACCTCTCGTCAGTTGGTTTTAATCGCGTCCTCTCTGAGAAGGACAAGCCACTTCGGTCTTCAGTTCGAGGGTAGAGTGAGAGTGTGTGCATCTGTGTGTGTGTGCGTCTGTGTGTTTGAGGAGCGTGTGTACATCTGTGCATATTATTAGAACCAGTGCCACCCTCGAAAACTGTGTCAGTGAATGATGAGCGAGTCAGTATGTGTTACAGGTTGCCGTCCTCGGCGCAGCCCGCCCCTGCCGTGAAGCGAAACTCCTGCAGGTTGGAGACGCCGTGAAAGTGAACGAAAGCCCCGGCGACCACCAAGATGTGGAACAGCTGATGGGAGTGAAACTACGGAGAGAGAGGAGGACAGAAACACGGGGACATAAGAATCGCAGAGAATCGGAGTTTCCAATCCAAGGATGTGTTCTTCACGGAGACAGACACTCACCCAGATGTCACACTTGCCGGGGAAGAACCTCTCAGGGATGCGGGCGGCGTACAGACAGGCTCCGGTGATGTAGAGCGTCGCCATGAGGAACAGCCAGCCCATCTGGCCGATGGTGGTCGCCTTGATCAGACCCTCGCTGATGACGAAGTGCAGGGTGGGAACCACGCCGCTCAGACCCAGACCCACAAACACACCTGAACAGAGAGGGGTGGGGGCGGGCAAGGTGAATACACGAGAGAACCAACGCACGGACTTCTTCAAGAACATCAACTTTAAGCTTTTTCTTTTTTCCCTGAAGAGATTAAACCCGTGTGGAGCTCGCATGTTCTCCCAGTGCCTGTGTGGCTTCTCTATGGCGGCTCCAGCTGCCTAACAGTCCAACTACATGCATGCCAGGATGAATGTGAGCGACCTGCTGTCTGTTTCTGTGTGTCGGCCTGGTGACACACTAGTGACCAGCTGGGATAGACTCCAGCTTCCCCACAAAGCTGATGATGCATTGTGTTGCCTTTTCTACCCTTATTTTAAATGAAAAGCTTTTATGCTTTTTATACAGCAAGCATGGTTATCAAAACGTTAGTTAGCAGCAAAACAGTTTATGGCCCAAATATGGTGTCTTATATATTGCAAATAAGAGGCCTGGCTAACATGGATGTGGATACAAAGAGATTGTCTGGTGTGTTTTCTTCTTTATTTTATCTGTTATATTTAAAATATCCCAGTAATGTGCTGCATTACTGGGATAAAGGTCACACCCCAAAAGTGTTGCTGGTTTTTCTACCTCTCCACATCGAGCAGACACAAAGTAACTTTATTCATGAATATTTGCTGTGTTTGTGCACTTCAACACTCCTGAGAGAAATATCTGGTTCTCTGGCAGCTGAATGCTGGACTATTTTCAGCAATTTCACTGGATGACTGACCAGGCTGCACCTCCAGGTATGAGGTTTTATTTTTTGGGGGGGGGGGGGGGGTTAGTGTGCGGCTGGTATTCTCAGCCTGTGTCTTTGGCAGGCTTTTTGCGTGCTGCCTTACAACTGAAATCATATCAAAATGTATCATCTTACTTATCCCAGTCTACCTGCTCTGACTCCTCTGTACTGTGGAGTGGCGAAGAAGTCGCACTGTGAGACGGTGATGGCGGCCAGTCCTAGTACACACACCACTATCAGGTAGATGAAGCAGGGCTGAGGGGAGCAGTAGAAGGAATAATACAACCAGGGGACGAAGGAGCCCATGATCAGGAAGGCGATCCCGCTGTAGTCCAACCTGGAGACGATTAAGAGGCACAGCATGATTAGCTCCCTGCTGATGGATCCGAGGTATGGCATGAAGAATGAAACATTTCTTACTTGGAGAAGACTCTGGAGACGCCCTCCGAGTGGCAGTAGACTGTGTGGAAGAGCCAGGAGAATGAGAGGCAGAGGATGGCTCCCAGGAAAAACATCCCAATTACCACCTTCTCTTGGACTGGAGCCACAAAAGACATGTTGGGTCTGAACATGTACATCAGACCCAGACAGAGGAAAAACAAACAGCCTGCAGAGGGATGAGGAGACAGTAAGATTTTAGTGATATTAAAGTATTAACAAGACAATCGAAAAATAAATAAATAAAATAAAAAATATGTATCAGCAGTCACAATTTCTCCAGCTGAGATGCACACTTTCGCTCACCACTAGGTGGCAGCAGAGAGAAGAACAAAACTTTTTTACAGGAGGTGCAGAAATGAGAAACTAGTTTTAAAAAGTGGGATGAAATCCAGAGTTAACATAATCCAACTAATTTTAACTCCGTCGCTCAAGCTGAAAAATAACAGGCAGGATTTCCTGGATTTGTCTACAAATAGCAGCCACTCAGCTTTCGACACAAGTTTTTACATAACACAACATAAGCCAGCCGGGGTTGTATTTTACACAATGGTTTCTTTTACCTAACAAAGTCTGGGTAAATACACAGATTAGCCAAAGGATAAGATAAGAAGGCGTGGAGTTATACCTTACAGAAATAGACACAGAAAACAATCCTACACCTCCAATTTCAAGTGATTAACCAAATCCTGCTCTCACTGTGTGTGTGTGTGTGTGTGTGTGTGTGTGTGTGTGTGTGTGTGTGTGTGTGTGCGCAACACTTATTTAAGTTTAGGATTTAAGGTTAAAACGAATACAAAAGGTCAGAGACGTATGAAAGCACTGAATTTCAGTTTGAAAAAGTGTGTGTGTTACCTATCAGGTGTGTCCAGATGTTTCCTGTCTCAGTGTGGATTCTGAAGATGCTTTTGAAGCAGGCGCGAAATGAAGGCATGGGTGGCCTGTGGCCATGAAGCAGGAAGTCGTTGTCCTTCAGCCAATCGGGTAGAACGTCGTGAGGTATGACGCGCCACCGACCCTCCCACACCTGATTGGTTAATGAGAGGCGGAAGGAAACAATTCAGTGATGTTTGAATTAAATCTAGGAAGGCCGATATGAAAGGAAACCTGCTGCCAATGAAATGTACATGTAGTTTAGGAGAAGCAGCTTACTGGACTGTACATAAATGTTGAGTGGGGACAACTTCTGTACAAGCAATAAAGTGCAAGTTAAAAAACAAATTAAAGCAGACACAAAACTCTACCTTAGGTTTTTATTGGTGTCGTTTACTATGTGCTTTAGTGAGTGTCGTTATAAAACCTCCTCAGTAAAGCAAACATAGCCCATAGGTGGAGTACCTAATGTAGTGGGTGGTGGAATTAAAGGTGGAGCGCTCCCTAACCATCTGCTTAGATAAGTTAAAGCGAGGGTCTGAAGTGTGTGTGTTTTTTTTTTACCTTGTGTACAAACTCCTCCACCTTCTCCATGGCATGGTGGGCTTGCAGCAGCGGCGTCATTCCCATGAAGCCTTCATCGCTGCTTTTCTCATCCTCCTCCTGTTCACTTTCCTCTTCTTTTCTTCCTCTGCCATCCTCCTCGTTTACCCTCCTCTCTTCGTCGCACTCTGGGACGCTCTGAAAACAAACACACACTATTAGAGGAAGAGCAATGGCTGTTTTCTGACAGCTTTTGTCTCGTTCAAACGGGCTGAATTTGGACAGGAGAGATGACCTTTGAACACAAACCTATGACTACACAGCATCCAATTCAAACATGTGGGAGCCATTATTGATATTAACTCGTGTAATCCTCGTCTCATATGAAAATTTAATTCGACATGAATGACAAGAGAACTTCTTCCAGACTCATCATGGTTCCTTTTTCAAACCTACTGCTGACCAGTGACTGGAAGAGCACACAAACTGTACAATATGACGATGCAGTGAGATTGGTCTTGGGCTTTTCACTACTTGTTACGGCCACTAATAAGTTTAATAGGCATTACCTTTAAATGACTGAGATTGTACAGAATAAGCAGGTAAGAATAAGGAATTTACACAGTAAACTTATGACAATAAAGAAAAAATATTATAAAGACAAGAAAAAAACTGGAATTAAAATGGAAAATGTACAAAATAAAATCATGGAAAATAGAGTGTGCACTTGTTTTTGTTAAGGAACAGCATTTTAATTAAATCTTTTTCAAGTGTTTACAATAATTTAACTTTAATTTTTTTACTCAGCTGTCTTTTAGTTGTCTTTAATCTTAAGCCTTACAGTGCAGCACTTTAGTAAACATCTAACTATGTTAATACTTTTTGGCATAGCACCTTTCATGCAGGTTAGTGCAAAGGTGTTTCACAGATGACTGACAATAAAACAGCTTGTCAGGCGTAATAACACAAAATTAATATGCAATTTTACAAAAATCTACAAAGCTAGCTTATAAGTAGGATAAGAGTACATAAAATAAAATTTAGGTCCTCCTGCAGGACCGTTCAAACAGCTCGAGGCTTTTTGATTCGTACCCAAGGAAGTGAGCTGCATCAACCTCATCACACCACAGACGCCACCAGTAAACCTGAGTAATTTACAACTCCAAGCGTCAACTTGATCATTTTTCTTTCTGCCTATAACCACCTATGACACCATTATGCACAACTCCTCAGACAGGCCTTGCAAAGCTTTTGAGGACTCCTAAATGCATCCATCTGTATGCGGCCAAATCAGATTACCATAAACGTAAAAAGAAAAAAATTAAAACTCCATTTGGTAAAGAAAACAAAGCCATTTTATTATTAAATTGCTGCAGTCCCTGTTTGAGGTATCATTTATAAATAGAGGCTTCAACAGACAGTGTGAATTCAAACTAACACAATAGCTGTCACCGCTGGGTAGTCGGTGACAGAATTAATATGGCTAGTGCTTTGTGATAAAATACGCAGTCATTCATCATTACTGACAAACAAACAATTGCACACAGTTAAGCTCACACTGACACACTGATGATGTGTGTGGGTTCTGGTGAGAAAACCTGATAAGGTTTAAGGGCAAACATGCTTCAAAACATATATACTGATTTAATTTTTTTTTAATTAAATGCAAAAACAGACACACAAACTCCTCCTTATAAACCAGACTGTTCTTAAAGGAGGTGCCTCTTGTTCTTTTTATTGCTCCGGAGGAGGAGGTGGTTAGGAACGAAAGAACAAGGAGTGAGGAAATTAGGGAGAAAAATGGTGAGACGGAGAGGGATGTGAGACCAAAGGACTGCCGAAAGAGGGAGAATGAGAGTCCTGTTTTATATATAATGCATGACTAACCCATTTTTTAAAGACCCACTAGCAAAATACACTGCAACAGCAAGGTCTCTGTTCATGCAAGTGCGTGTACTGACCATGAGGTTTCAGTTCCTAAAGTTTGTTTTTCTTGCATCTGTGCACATTTGAGCGTGCTTTAATCACATGTGAGGACAAATCAGAGCCTGCAACAACGTAAGGATAGGACAAACACACAGAGGGCAACATTTTCATAAATTCACCGTTTCTTCAAAGACGAGACAGAGGTGACACCTGACATTGTGTGTGTGTGTGTGTGTGCGTGTGTGTGCGTGTGTGTGTGAGACCAAGTACACATGTGAGAAGAGGGTTTCTGGGTGACTGCCAAATAGTCACGTGTGCTCTTGCGGTCTTTGTGCGTGTCAGTAAACTCTGTGTGTTCATGCATGCATGTAATATAGGTGTGGGCTTTAAAGCCTGGTTGTGGATTGTAAGGTTATTCTTAAATTACTGTGTGTGTGTGTGTGCGCGCGCGCGTGCATAGTATGAACGACAAGGTGTTCTCTAAGGCCAGGATTAAGCTTGCTTGCAGACACACAAATGGATCAGTAATTGTTATTATGATATTTCCTAGTCTGCTTTTAAGACACACATGTGGTTGGTGCTCTTGTGGATGCGGAAAGCGTAACACTCACACAAGATAATATAAATTCATATGAAGCACAGCATCTGCAGCAGCATATCTGATCTAACTTAATTCCCCATTACTGTTACATGCAAAGTAAGAGTACAGTTTATTCACAATTTATCCTGGAACCATGTAACTCACTTAGCCTGTTTGGTGTAATTTAAATCCTCATGGATATCAGAGCAAATGATTCTATCATCATGTGAAAACAATACTGAGTAGGCCCGGCTGAGGCGTGTCAACAAAACAATCAAACAATCAGTATGTATGACACAGAGCTGAAGCCCTGAAAATGAAATGACAGCTGCTGTAGTCTCTTAATAAATCAGACATTCAGAGTAATGATCCCTCCTATCTGCTTCATAACGCCTCTCTATTACATCGTGGGACATAATCTATGAGACTGTTTGCCAGACATTTGGCAATTTAGACAAGTCTCTCATAATCTATCACTTTTTCACCACTTTCCTAAAGTTGTTTTTTAAAACCAACACTTTGCCTCTCGAAAAACAGCGAGCACATTAATCAGAAAAGAAAACTGAAAGTTGCAGCCTAAGTTTTTTATCATATAAGTAGGTAAAAGTACAAAGATGTGCAATAGTAGAAGAAAATCTAGGTGTAAGGAGAACAACTAAAAATAAAACATTTTTAGTGACAAATATGTTGGTGTTGAGAAACTTCTCTAATTATTATGCTTAAACTTTTTTCTAAATAAATGGGAGGATTTAAAAATATACTGTCAGGTCGTTTCTGTTACCTGGTGACAAGCTGACATTGGAGAAACTCCTGTGTGTTCACTCAACTGTAGACATGTAGTTACTGAAATCTGCAAAACCAGCCGTTAAATCCTGCCAGAGTGAACCCCTGCTCTGATCGCAAGAGTCGCGTTTTAATGTTGGTATTGTGTATCTGGCATTCGAGTCTCTCTATGCCACGTGAAAGCTGATGAAAGGGGTTTATTGCAAAGAGGAAGCTACGGGTGTCTGCACATATTCACAGGAAGAAAAATACAGAAACTGAAAATGACCAACTGTCAGGGAAAGAAACTGTACATCAGCTCATGCAAAGTCAGCCGCAGTGGTGACGTTTAGCTGCAGGAGATGCAAACAGTTAAGCTGTTGACTGCCCAGGTGAAGCTGCTGGAACCAGATCCAAAAACTCTCATTTGCAGTAAAATTGGACAGTTTATTGGAAATCCGGGCTACCCCTCGCACACTTGTGCTCTCACACAGAGACAAAAACACGCCTGTGAAATTGCCTGACCACGTGACTCAGCTGCACTGTTGTCAACAAGGCATTATGGCACAATTTGTAAATGTCAAATTTCACTCTATACTAAAGAGTGTGTAAGGCCACAGATATGATACCATCTCTCTGGAATGCATTCCTTCTTATCTCAGTGAGCTCACCATATTCCAGCTCATCACGAATGAGTAACAAAACAGTCCGGAGGTCAGTGCAGCCAGGATGGCGGCCCGTCTGGCACCATCACGTGTTTTGTGTAAACATGTCGCAGTTGGCGTCATACTTTAGGAGAGCACTTCTCCCATTTTTCTTGAAAACAAATTCCTGCAAGACAGCTGAGAGCCTCCTCATAAACGCTGAATAAAAAGATTTGATAGCTTCAGCTTTGGGCATGAACACGCTGACTTATTCAACCGGTTCATTCTTCCTGAGCAACAGGCCCAAACCCAAAGATTAACAGTTTGCTCCCATAAAAGCAGAACAAGGAAAACAGAAAATAAAGTGTGTATATTTGTACAGCTAGGCCCACAACATTTATGGGTTTAAAATAAAAATATTGCAAAATATATTTTTTATCTCATATTTTAGCTCCACACAAGCACAATGCATCTGTGTGTGATAAAGAAGGTAAACAGACTTATCAGAGCACTGCAGGCACACCCCGAGCTCCAACCGCTTGGTTAGGTTTTAATGCCTTAATCCACTTTAATTCTAATTCTTTTTTAATGTGGCAGTAGTTAATAACATAAAAAGGTTATATATATTCTGTGATGATATCAATTTATCAGTCTATTATAACAGGACATGACTTAAATGATCAAAAATGGGAATGGTTGTTCATTTTGGATGTGCTGTTCTTTAAAGCCTAAACACAGAGAGCATAGGTTTGTACAGCTTTTTACAGCTACTGCGTGATTGTTTGTGCAAATGAATCAATTAAAATGTATGTGCTGCATTTGGGATCTATCAGATATTAAATAAAAGCAAAAAAGAAAAAAAATGGCAGTGTTGGGCAGCAGAGAAACTTCCAACACTTTTCATATGAGCATGAGCTAAAAAGTTGGTCTTGGATGATATACAGACATAAGAACAGGAGGAAACCCCTTAAGGCATTGCTCTGCTCAAGATTAAATGAGGCCGTTTTTCTTAAAGGTCCCAAAACACCAATAACCTCTGATGTCTCACACACATATACACAGAAAAACATATATCCAGCTCCCCTCAGGCTCATTAACTACCTGGCTAATGACTTTCTCCTAACTAATGACTGGTCACACACATACCTGAGACACATGCTGTGTCTGTTATGGAGGGTCAGCTGCTCCATCTAGGTCAGAGGTGCTGTACAGCCAGCTAGTGGAAGATAAGTCGAGCGAGAGAGGAGCACCATCTTCCAGTGGACTTTAGACTCAATGTAAAGAACACATTCTGACTATAGAGATGAGGGCGAGATACAGAAATGCCAGCCAGCAAGAAAGAAAGCTGCTAAAACTCTGCAGACCAATGACACAAGAGTTTGAACTTGTACTTGTCTGAGGAGGGAAGAGCTCACCCTTGTACACGGTAACCTCTGCACACAGCGCACAAAAGACCCAACATGTGACTCACATGGACAGACACTCTTGAGAGTGGCCGTACTTTACCCCCTTAAGACACTTAAGATTTGGGAGCAATGTCACAACCCTTAACACACATACAAAAAAGCAGCCCCACCATCCCCCACTGTGTTGTGCACCAGTGACCAAAAGACAAATTGTTCGTGCACATGAATATGAGGAAGGCATGAATTTGCAAGTCCACCAACAAAGTCTTAGATTTTTATCAAGCCATTTACAGTTAAAAAGCCTTGAAGCAAGTTTTTCTTGCTTTTCTTGCCTCATTGGATAAAGAATGGAAGCTCTCAAACACTCTGGATCACGTACTGACCTGGGGGGATTTTAAAATGGGTGATCTTAGTTCTTTTTTCAAACTTTGCTGGTTTGTTTCTTCAAACTACAAACCCATCTTCAGGCCATTTAAACCCCAAACCTGGGTGAGTACACACATCACATTTAAAATGAAAATACCTTGTTGATGCCAGAGGTCAGAGAAGACTGTCCAGACTGCTTCCAACTGATAGGAAGGGAACAGTAACGCACATAACCACTCATTACAACCAAAAAAAAAAAAAATGCAGAAGAGCATCTCTTCACAAAACACTTTGAACCTGGGTTGATGAGTCTCGATTTCTGCTGCAACATTCAGATAAGCAGGGTCAGACTTTGGTGAAAACAACATTAAAGCATGGCTCTATCCTGCCTCGTATTAACAGTTCAGGCTGGTTTTGGCGGTGGTATAATGGTGTGGGCAATATTTTCTTGGCACACTTTCGACCCCTTAATACCAAGTGAGCATCATCTAAATGCCACAGCCTACCTGAGTACTGTTGCTGACAGCACACCCATCT
>JAMQGT020007839.1:60000-65545 GCA_024447675.2 Pterophyllum scalare
AGCTGGTGGAGTCCTTCATCTAACCACCCGTTCAACAAGCTCCAACCTGAAGTAAAGCAAACTTTGTAGCTGCTCCGATCCATCGCTGTTTGTCTTACACAGCGAAAAATCTACAGTAGATACAGAAGTTAAAATACGCAGATGAACTGTTAATAAGACAAAAGCATTTCTTATCCCATTACTCAATGGAATAATTGATAGAATACTCAATGACTAAAATAAATGATAGTTGCAGCCCTATTATTAATATTAATTTTTAACATCTCCACTATCAGAACATGTTTTCTGCAGCAGGACCAACCGCAGTTCTGAGAATGTAGATATACTTGCTTATCAATATGCTCCTTTAAAGGCCCACAGACACACATACTGACTTATTCACTAGCACTCTTAAACATGCAGACAGTCACCAAAATACATTCACATGAACACACATCAAATCAACCTCATCCAGGAGATGCAACATTGTCAAAACTCTTTTTGCTTCCTTTTAATTTAGGAAAGCCATCCAAGAGGACAGAGTAAAGGCTATTTTATTTTATGCCTTAGTTTAGGTTGCATCTATACCTTATTTTGACATTACTGTACTTGTGATCATTTATGCCATTTCATTTTTTTTTTTTTAAATGCACAAAATGGACAAATACAATGAAAGGTTATAGTTTTGTTTCGGCAGATATTGTATGCAGTTAAACTATTAAAAACACTGCAACTTCTAAAATGAGCAGTTCATTATAAAAGACCTGTATTTTTTCTCTTTGAATATTTATTATTGCTCATTAATAGGACAAAAGCATTTCATATCTGATTACTCGATTATTTGACGGACTAATCTAGAGAATACTCGATTACTAAAATAAGCGATAGCTATAGCCCTTGTTCTTTGCGCTGAATATACTTTATATAAACTAGTTCACAAGTTTTCTGTGTTCAGAAAACTTCCCACAAAGAAGGGTGATAATGTGTTACTTTAACGCATGGATCATGCTTCCTGTTTTATCTGCTGTGATTTGTTATTTAATGGCTTAATATTAAATGATTAAAGAATAATTCCCTAAGATAAAAAAAAAATCATTTGCAGATCTAACAACAAAGTCCAAATGTTCCTAAAGAACCATCTACTGTAGATCCCAGCTTTATGATGCTGATTTAAAAAGAAAAGCAAAGCTGACTTCTGTTAAATTAATAAACTTCAAAGGGCACAAACTGAGGCCAGACTGCAGCCAAGTGATTAACCCTCAATACTAATTACTGTTTGTAATCAGCATGTGTAGCTCAAATCTAATTTGTCTTTATCTACACAAGACACCCCCCCCCCCCGCCCGAGCTTGCACTTGCTACTAAACTCATAAAATATAAAAAGGAAACACATTTATTTTAGTTGGATAGATTTATTTTTTTTAACTCCAGCTCATGTTTATTTTTGGTTTAGTAGGTCAACAGACTCAGTTAGACAATATTATACTTCCCTCTGAACACCACCTGTTTAATTATGAATGTGAGACTTTGTGTTATAGTAGGATACTTTTACAGTGTGACCAGTCAACCCACACCACGCCTGACTACCATGAACCAACCAGATGACTGTGTGTGTGTGTCAGATACTTACCCCACTGTGTGAAGGGCACTCTGTGGTGCTGAGGTGACTGGTTGAAGAACCTGAGGTGGGCAAGTCTCCTTTCTCCCGTGGACTCATGGGATCTGTAGGCGTGCACTCTGTGGTGTGTTGTGCTATGAGATTTGAAGTTCTATGTCGCAACACAAATGCCGGGCCTCGGCCCCACTCGTCTCTCCTCCGTCCAGCTTGAAGCGCTGGACTGGCCTCCAAACGAAAACTGAAGTGAACTCAGCGGGGACTGGACAGACTCGTGGACGCAGATAATATCTGGTTGGCAAGATGGGTGACCAACCAGGAATCCGGTGAGGAGGCGGGCAGGACTGGAACTTGACTTGAAGGACACTACAGTTTAGGTGGACAGAAATTGAAGGAAAGAGACAGAAAGAAAGGGGAAAAAGAAAAAAAAAAGTGTCATTTGTTTATCCTCAAATTTAAATTTAAAAATCATAACAAAAAACAAAGAACCCAGACTTCATAACTATTAAAATGTCCACGGTTTTTCCCCATATAAAAAATGTTGTTAAGCCCCCAGAGCAGTTTTGATCTTCACCAGTGGAAAGAAGAAGGAAAAAAGAAAAAATCATCCAAGATTTTAACAAAAATAAAAAAATGACAAATATTTGTAACTTGTTTACAAGAAGTCCAGAAACAGCAAAATGTATAGATTTGCATTACTTAAAGTAGCACAGATTCTTGGCCTATCTAAATGTGGACCAGTTGTGATTATGTGCCAATCTCCAAAGGCCAATTTTGAGCCAGGAAAAACCCCATACCACACACTTATAAACATTAGTAATAAATAAAATTCACAATAACAATCTCCCAATCGCTAAAATATAGGCAATAGGCAATAAGAACAGAATAAATTTTATAAAATAAAAATACATAAATGGAATAAACATCTGCACACACATCCCAGCCAAAGCATTATGGAGGCTCTGTGTTCTGTTTTGGTTTGGCTGCCCAGACTAAAAATAATCAGTGGCAGCATGGTCTTAAAATAAAAAGGTCACACGTTTGTGTTCTCCTGACCCACAAAGTGTCCTGCAGAAATATCACAAGAGCAAAGCAGCTACCACTGATTACTGCATTCTCTGTCACTTCAAAAAGCTGCAACATGGCATTAAGGCCTTAAACTACTGCTTCTACCAACACACAGCCAGCTACGAGCTGCCAATTTGTCATGCTGAGTCGCTTAGTGACGAGAGGTGTCGAGGACAGAAACAAGTGTTTCACACACAGGAAGTAGACAGAGAACTTACAATCAATTTTCCTTCATCTTTCACAGGACACGACACCATTTCGCTGAACAGTTCTTCTGATTTTACAGACTAATATATCACTTTGTGTAAGCTTGAAAAACAGTGTGGGCTGCAAGGTTGGACAATTCAATTGCAATGCACAGAGACAGAATCAAAATTTAACCTTGTCAGGGAAGTCAAACACTTTAAAAGTCAGAAGATAGTCTCATGATATCAGCAGCGTTAAAGCTCTGCATTTATTTACTTTTTGCAGGGACCAGCACACTCATATATGCACGTTTATGCTGCAGTGTGTTTTTCAAACATTCACATAAGCTTTAATGCTCTGTAAATAATGAGAAATGCAGCTGCACACACATCAGTATACTGCTGCATGATGTTTTCTCTTCTGCGCCTCACCCCCTCCAGCGCGCACACACACGTCGCTCCAGAGGGGCCGAATCGATGTGAGCACGCCATCGAGCATTGGACCACTTCATTTAAACCATCTCCCTGTGCTGCCAAACAAGCATTTGGGGATTCTGTACGCTCAGGGGTGAAAAGAGGAACACAAAGCATGTGCTTGCAAATACACACAAACCACTTAAGATACCATTTGTAATTGGGTGACACAAGTATGTAGGTAAAGCAAATGTAACACACACCCATAAGTGTAGTGGAGAAGGGTGAAACGAAGGCAATAAAAAGAAAGAAAAAACTACACAAAATGCTAAGAACAAAGAAAATCATTAGAGCTGTAGGAAAAATGCAGAGCATCATAACCCATGACATCGACCGGCAGACTATTTTATACTGAGATGATGATGGCGACTATTTGAGCTGAACTGAGATGACTGGCCAGTGGGCAAGTTCCCAAATTGAAGCACTTATACACCCAAAGACTGTCCAATCAATCTCTCCCCTTTTCCTTTCAGCTTCTCCCTAATCGACCATTCGCAAAAATTACACCCTTTTCCATTGTAGTTGCACCGTTATTTTCGCCATGATGAAAAGTTAGATTTCATCAAGGGTCCCTATTTGCTAGAGAATAAGAGGAATAAAGTATTTTTGAAGGGTATTTTAGCAGCTCTAATAGTGGCTTCCCAGGACAATAGCCTTGTGGCCTGATTGTGATACAGGCGCAAACAGCTCTCCGGTTTTGTTCTGTGTGCTTGTGGCAAAAACAACACAACAACATCATGAGAATAAACTACTAACATAAACTAGGTTTGAAAAAGCCTTTTAGTTAAAAAAAAATAAAAATACTTGATCAAGGTCAATCAAATACAACAAGGATGAGGAGGTTTTGGTGCATCTGTTTTTTGAGATGATTGTAAGTCAAATATATTGTGACATATGCTCAGAGCTTCTTAAACCTTGCCTCTGACTAGGGATATGCATAACTTGTCAAATTCTTATCTTTTCTCTCTAGTTTAAACAACTATCATATTAGGCAGCAGGAACATCCTGAACCCTGACAAACCCCACACATATTATCAAATCCCAAACTAATAAAAAAAAAGTAAACATTTTAAGTAAACACTTAAAGCAATAAACAGAACATCAATAACGAAGCAGTTTATCCGGTTCGTGACAGGTTATTGCAGTGTGTGAAGTACAGAAACAAAGCTGACTGGCTATTACACAAACTAAAATCCACTGAAAACAATAAATGTGACCTTGACCACAGCTTGGGTGAAGTATCATTAGGTGATCATTGTGTCCAAGTTTCACTAAAATTGACCAATACTCTACGAGGAGTAGGGACTGTTCTGAACTGTGGACGTCTCGCCATGGCATGAGCGCATCAGTCATTTGGTCGGATGAGCTAATAGAAACAAAACTGAAATGAGCAAACCTACTCCAGAAACTAACTGAAGCTTAACTGAAAACAATCATAAAACCGAAGAAAGCTGCAAAATAAAAAAATATAATTTGTAGGTTTGAAAACTCAGACTCACTAAAGAGCTCTAATAAGAGACCGCCATCTTGTTCCAACTTGCAGGCAGAGAAGTTTACAAAATAAAAATAACTGACCGTCAGTACTTACACTATATACATACTGGGGGAATTATTTTCACTTTTCTGTGCCCAGCTGCCTGGAAGTCAAAGTCATAACACAATCATTGGCACTACTTGAAGGGAAAGCCAGCAAACGCCACTGTTCTGACCCCATACTGAGATAAAAAGGCACACTATCATGGAACATGAGATAAAGAGAAGAGAGAAATTTTTTTTCATTTTTACACACTAAACCAAATGGGGGTTCCCAGGGTCTCAGCCAAGCCATGAAAGTTTCATTTCTTAAATACCAGCTGACACAATGTCTGTTGACAACAGGGTGCGAGATGACTCACCATCAAGATGCTTCATGCCGAATGAATCTATGATCACAATTTTCTTGGCTCACAAAAGCTTTGTGAATGTTATGTACACCCTCATTGTTCCCTATTAAAGTCCTGCTGTGACGTTCAATCATTTTCCACACTCGTCACCTATGAAACAAACCAATCACACAGATTTGACCATCTGCTCTGTTCTTCTGCTAATTATAGCTGCTGACAAAATACCATCAACCTGACTGAGTGTTACACAGGGAGAGACAGAGGACTGGACACAAAGGAGCCTGAAGGAGCCGGGCTGATGACCTGCAGCAATACGTAACTGAACGAGTAGGGTTACATAG